>JAANSK020260250.1:0-12439 GCA_011763485.2 Isoetes engelmannii | reverse complement strand
TTACTCTTGTTATCGATGAATGTAAATGGCTTGTGAAATTAAGTGTTAACTTTTAAATTGAGACCTGTTGGAATTAATGCTGATAAAAAAAAGTAGTTACATAAAATCTCACACTGTTGAAAATGGGGTTGTCACTATTTGTGGTTACATAAAATCTCACATAGTTGAAAATGGGGTTATCCTTATTTGTAAAGTTCAAAATCAAGGAATAATGTCAAAATAGTGAAATCGTGGTTACCTTTTGATTCCTAACTTGATTCTTAATGATTTATGAGGATTTCATGATTAACGGATCCATATGTCGTAGTGATTGTTCAAAGTTTAGAGAAACTGGCAGTTTTTCCACCAGTTCAAAACTGCATTCCTCATTTTTCTATCATGAAAGGGCCCAAACCTTGTTAAAATTGAGAATAATTGTTGTTTTATGATAAAATACATTGAGTTGCATGTCTTGTATTTGGTGGCTATCATTTGATACCAATTGAAGTCGTTAAACTCCATTTTGCCCAAAAACGCTACTCGAGGTTGGGGAATAATTTCTCCCACTTCGTTACAAGTTTTGACTTGATTCTTGTGGCTATGAGTTGTTAACTAGATTTTTGGAGGCGTTCATAAGTTATAGTAATGTCAATATTAACTAAACAATTTCATATACAGGATTCAGATAAAAAATATATGTTATGTTACAATGCTATAATAAAGCCCATCTATAAATCTCACGAGGGTAATGGTTAATGCATTCTATATATATCTATATATATGAGGTAATTATATCAAGTCGAATTTAGTGTCGCTAGTATGTAATCATGTATTTTTTAGAGATACTCAAGACCTACAGTAATAGGATATACATATTTAGAGCTTAAAAAGTTAATTTAGCTCCAAAATTATGGTATAAAAACTCCACAAGATTATAGCTAGTGATGTTTATTGATGAATTTGTGAAAAAATTGCAAAGTTTATCCATAGCAATCAATCATTCGACCAAATAACGTTTCGTGCCTGTTTTTGAAGTTTATGAAAAAAATGAACCTTTTTACATTAACTTTCTCCAAGAAGTCTTTTAAGTGACTCAAAACATTATAATAGACATATGTAGAGGTCCTCAATGTAGTCTTATTGAAAAAATACAAACAATTCTACCGATATTTTTTATTTTTATTTTTGAAGGCAAGAAGAATTTGTATTATATTCAAAAGATAAGAGTGTGTATACACATATAGTCAAGTCTGGAGCTGCTACCACTTCGTCAATCCATGAATAGCGGTCCAAACTCTACCTATATTTTACTACCATAAAACTAGTCTACGTGTTGTTGCTAGAAAGTGGTATAGTTTAGGTATGACAACAGTACAAATAGCTCATCTTTCAAGATAGATTATATTTTTTTATATATGTAAGCCTTTGTTAACAACATATATTTCCAATTTCATGTGAAAATTACATGTTATATGCAAGATATATAAATATAAATAGGCATGGACCAGTTATGGTCCACAATCAGACAAATTGGATATATGGTAAAATCTCTCTAGTTATATCACTAGACTTAACTATCATTGCATTGTCATTTATGCAAATGTACAAAGACTTTTTACCTTCTATAGCATAAGATTTGAAAGGAAGAGTTGAAATCCACATAAGTTCCATTTGTTTGTGGCTCAATATTACCTTTCAACTATGCAATCACACATAACTAATTAATTTACCAAATAGAGTATTATATATGCGACCTATACTCTAAATTTGAGATCGTAGTGGATTAAGATAAGGATGTTATTAGTTTTTAAATGAATCAAATCACCTAGACCAGTAATGGTCAATGGATATAGCAATATATCTTTATTTGTTATAGGCATAGCTTTTTATATTCACTCTTGGTTCTTTTTGCATTAGTTTCATAATTTGGGATGTTTTGAGAATATGAATTTTGAAAGTCATAACTCAAAACCTAGATGCAAAAATCCATAGAAGACGTAATTTAACAAAATGCTACAAACTTGAATCTAAACCCAAGATCTTGAGCATTAAATACTTTCAGTGATTAGAGTAGCGTATGAGCTACTTATGTCTCAGAATTGATACTAAGATCGATTAACATGAGGAAGTTCTTTATTTTTAATGAATCGTGGACCAGTAATGGTCGCAACCTTTCGTGATTTCTTGAGAATAGATGCTATGTTCTTTTTGCGTGCTTGTTTTTGCATTGGTCTTGTATCATTGTCAACTTTTATAGTATGATTTTTTAGCGTGCAACCTTTAACATTTTTTCTTCAATAGAGACTAAATTAAAAGTCATTTGTACTAGAAATTATAAGAAAAATTCAAAACTTCCAAATAAAGACCAATGGATATTTTTGTTGGATGAAGCGCCTTGTGTATTGCTTGTATCCAAATTTCAGACCAAAATTCATTTTCGGATAAAAGTTATTGATTCAATTTGGGAACATCCTTCTGGAAACCAATATTGGTTCACAAAAGACAGAAGACAGTTTTGACCCTGCCATGTTCAAATGGTCCTATCTCTTACCCCAGACCTCGGATTGAGGTGTGGATTTTTGTGTTGTACTCTTTATTTCGTCTAAAAAAATTAACAAAATAATGAAGAAAATAATCATTTTTTTTTCTTTAAGAAAATAATCATTTTGTCGAGACAGTTTTACCTTTTGTAAACATGAGACTGTTTTGACTGGGCCCCCTTGGGTTCACCTAAGCATAACTTTCAAGTATGTGAGCTGATGGATTTTTAGGTATTTTTTTTTAGGTGCACCTTGAACTGCCTCGGTCGTCGGATTCATCAATCCTACGGGCCAGATCGTATGTTGGTGCCTCTGGATGCCTCTGTTTTGATTATGGTCAACTATGATTGGGGGCGCCTATGATTTTGAAATGTGAAATACGAGTTCACCTAAGGTTTTGAAATCTGAAATACGGAGTCTCGAACCTCTACCAAAAGAGTTCAACGTTCTAAAAGAATCCTGTGACCAAGACAACTAGCAAGCTAATGTGATTATTTTTTCTATTAAATCTATATTTTTTTTATAGTACCCCATTAAATTATTTTAGAATTATGGTCTATGGTTTCGGGAAATGGTCATTTATACATCGATATTAAATCCCCCTAGAACCCCCTGTTATTGTGCTACATATTACTAACTTATAGAAAGGGTTTGGTGGAAAATTGAGTTGCTGATTTTATATGGAATTTAAACTGAATAGTGCAAATGAACCATTCTTGGTCCATTTAGGGACAACTCTAGTGTTAGGGCGAGGAGAGGAGAATTGTCGTTTAAGCTTGTTGCTTGATAATTATGTAAATTGTGGACCTTAATCGTGCGCTCAATTTGACGCACTGCTCGACCGTCCCCTTAATCTGCAAAAAGCTTTGCATCTTTATCTTTATAAAACTGTTGAAGGGCATCACCATAATTTCTTTGATAAACATGATTGTGACTTGTCCAAGCACTACCGTTTTCATGTCCTTGTGTTGCAATTACAATAAAAATGCGTCAACTGTTTTGTATATGATGGCTCTAGGAAAAAATTGTCAATGTGGTTCAGCATATACCACACAACATGATCAAACAAATAATTAAACTACCGTCTTTTCTACATCACTTGCACTTGAAAAAATTCTTCTCCAGTTTTAGAAAAATCATATTGGGGTGAAAGCATGCTACGGTGTACCATCGAAATAGCTTTTTAGGTAGTCCAAAACTACCCAAAAAAGTACATCGCACTAGGTACTAGGAACTTGCATAAATGTCTCAATAAACAATAAGTTTGAGAAATATTTCTTACTACTACATATTGACATGTTATTGACTTCTATTTTGAAAATGTTTGATTGATTTTAATGGAAAGAAAAAACAGAACGTACAAGCTTTAAAAGTACCCAACGTAGGTACTTCTGGGGGTTCCAAAAGTGGCACATCGTAACATGCTTTCACCCAGAGGTTTTCATCTCTGTCCTAACCTGTTTTAGAATCTAATCTCAACCTCATCAAACAAACTTTGCTCTTACATTTCCTAGGTTCAAACATAGAAAGAGATAACCATCCATGAACGTGATATTAGCATCCCAAGTGGGTGAATCCTTTTTAGCTTTCCTGTGACACATTTCATCTTTTCCAAGTGTTGCCCATCAAGGTGCACATGTTTATGGAAATAGGGGCATTGAAATTCAATGATGGCAGACTCCACAATTTATTATTTTTTTTTTATTTTTTAGCAGGGTTGCCTAACCTGAGCTCACCTAAATGCTCAAATTCTAGGCTATCCACGTGGCCTTACACGTCAGCCAAATCCAGATTTAACCAGTTTAACCACCATGCGAATCCTTGATTTGAGTGATAATTCAATCAGTGTCATACCTGAGGTATGTAACAACATAACTCTGATCTCTCCATATCCTTGTGTATCCGCATTGTAAGATGGTTGTGCTTCGGTATCCTATCACTTTGACGAGACTCGAAGAACTCGATTTGTCTGATAACAACATTTCAACTCTTCCACCTCAACTTGTATGTATTGTATGTTGTCAAGAGTTATAATAAAGAATATCTTTTGGGTTCTATGCTAAATGCAAATGCTGAAAAGAGCATAATAAAAGAGAATTATGCTTTGCAAGGAAAGATATCTTTCACCAAGTGGTAAGCTCGATAGGCTCTATAAACACCTTACCCAAAAATAGAAATCTGATCAATACTAGTACAGATATCTTATATGGAAACCTATGAAACCAAATGTTGCTTTCTCAAATTTGACAACTGAAGCATTTTGAGGCACACTTGTAATAGCAAAATGGCATCAATAAATCGGGAAGAATGTATAAATTACCTCAAGTGTTATAACCCTACAACCCCATTTACTGTCTTAGGTCCATTAATTTAAACAACTTAAAAAAATCAATTAACTTTTCGCTTTCGGGCAAACGCACTTGGGACGCCTTGTGCATCGAGCAAAAGGAAAACACTATAACCCACATTGCAATCAATATCTGTTTGTTCAATAGATAGATAGATTATTTTACGCCATATCACGTGGCAACATGCTATAGGGGCCATTAAAATATAATTTCACAGCCAATCACTAGCATGTAAGCAAGATTGTCTAAAGATTGAGATTCCACCCCTTGCTTGTTTTCTTTAACTCCGATGTCATTTTGGCTATAAAGACAAGGTGATGGGAATTGCTGAGCTCTCAACAAGACAAGACAAGATAGATATCAAGATAAAGGTGGGAGATAGCTATACCTACCGCAATAGCACATCGAAAGCTTGCTCTCTTCTTCTTTCCCAGTTCTTCTTTGCTCTTCCTATCTTACCATTTCCCCAACCCTGCCTTTCTGCTAGTTATTTTATTTTTCCTTGAGGTTAAGGCAATGGTTTATATTACATGTAGAAATGATACATGAATATACAGCAACATTAAGGAAAAAAAACAAACATTAGTGCTGCAAGTTCTTAATCCTAAAAGGAATGAGACTAAAAAAAAGAAATGGCCCCAGCTTATATGAAGCAATATTGATAGGACTATAAATACAACAGATCAAGGAAAAGTTATGAAGAGTCTACCATCATGATAAGTTTTGTATACCGTTCATTCATATCCCAAATGGAATTCCAGAATATTGACCTCCGCCATATGAAAAAGTGCTTCAAGTTCATCCAGGTCGAAGGGGAAGTGATCAATGAACTGCAGCATAAGCTTAGAGTTGATATCAAAATGCTCCTCCCACAACGTTGCAAGAACCTGCTTCATGGAAAGACTGTTCTACCACCAGAGGTCTTCATCGTCCAACACCACCTCTATAACAGTTTGAGCCAGCACTTTCTGCTTCAGAATTCAGTTTCCTGCCGGCTATAGCTGTTTCAACTAGCATAGACTAGAAGCAGCCTTTTAACCAGTTAAGGTTGAAGGGTAAGGAATTTTGATGAGATCTGTTCATGTATTTTCATATTGCCCAGAGAACTAGGGATCTAAGAGTGCCCGAGAATGTAAAGTGAAGGAACTCCAAGAATTCTATAGTAGAACCACCAGGAGTGGCACTACAGAGATTTTTGGCCCATATCCAAAAGGGAGTGAGTTTTAGGCATTGGAAAAGGTGAGGGCTGGTTTCAACATGTAAGCAGCCAAGGGGGCAGAGATCTGAGACACCTGGATTATGTTTAGCTGCCCTTTCATTAGAGGCTAGGCTCTGATTGAGAAGAAGTCACCTGAAAAAAACAATCTTCTGAGCACAATAGGTTGTCCAACCTGCTGTAATGAGATTTGTTGCAACCTCGTTGGAGCATCCCCATACAGTGGAGGACTTCAAGGCCAGGGAATCTAGAAGGAAATTGTAGATCCTCAAAACTTTATACTGCTTTTTTCCTTTGCAGCTCCAAGATATTGGTTCAGAAATACCTTCCTATCCTGCTAATGCCTGCATAATTTCAACAGGGGAATTCTGAACCCTTTGAGCTATCTGATGCCAAGAAACTTCCTTAGAACGTCAAGTTTAAAAAATAACATACTTGATTGGCTAATGCTAGTTGCTCAACCCACCACAAGGGCATTTGCATTCCCAAATGCATCTGGTAGAGATTTGCATTTTAATGTGAAGATCAATCCGGTAAAGAAAACAGAGTTTGGGAAGCAGCAAAAAATCTCTCTTGATTACTTCTGTCTTCCAGTTACCAGAAAGAATGCACACCCAGTTTCCATTCTGGGACGCAACCAGCTTTCTTGACGTGAGTGAGCAAAAACATACGTGGAAGCGGCATAACTAGTAGGACATACTAATCTGAATCTGCATTACCTTTAGGTCGTATGGCTAGAAGATTAGACCTCAAAATGTCCTTCCTTGATTGGATGTCTGCATGCTTTATATATTGTTGACTTCTCACATACAGGAAAAACAAATTGCAGATTCAATGACCAAAGGATGAAGATATATGAGCTGCCAACTCAACATAGAAGGAAACCACGATCAGGCAACTTCAAGCAGTTAAGAAAATTGGTTACAGGAACATAAACTACGCACCTGTAAGGGGACAGGAGTATATGGAGGCATCATTGAAAACATGCATATGAAATATGTACAGTATGTACAGAGGAAAGAACTATCAACAACCTGAAGGGCTCATACCTAAGAAGCTTCTTCACAAAAGAAAGGTGTGTGATGATTGCTACTTTGAAGGTCAACTTGATGCATTGCAAGGGGAAATCCTCCAAGTCTAAAGGGTTTGCTAGAATTATTTAGAGTCTCTAAATGCCTTTAATTTTAATGATATCAAGGATGATGAAAGTGAGCAGCCTATTGCTGGCGGTGGTGATGATACTGAAGGGAATATTGGCAGAGATGATTGTAACAACTCTGAATCTAAGCCTTCTGTGGGATGAGTGCACACAAATGAAATGCTCAAGCTGCTTCATAAGCATGTGATGATGGTAATCTGGGAAAGGAGCAACTTATAACATGCATGTATGGACATTGGCATAAGAAACGTAGACTGATGGCACCCGATGCTTATTTGAGTTCAGTGTTCACCAGTATACCTTTGACCATGTTATTTATTTCTCTGTGCCATGAGTTTTCTGCTAACATTGATGTACCTTTGTATGTACATTCTCTTAGGGACGCCTCACATGTGGGCGTCAAACGTCTCGAAAACATCAAGCCGGTGTGCCGCTGAAGCTGGAACTGCTCCAGCAGTTCGACAATGAGCGGTTCCAACGGCTTGCCGTCCGTCTAAAAAACAGTTCATGTGAATGCTGTTAATTTCACATGTGAGGCGTCCCTTAATGAACACCTAGTAATTTCAAGAGGCTTTATCTTGTGCGCAGATGATTAAACCCAAGGTGGAAACCGCAAGTCCAACACCCACAGCTGTATACTCAACCAGATTTGTTCTCCCAAATATTTGGTTTGCAAATTTGCGATCAAGGTCTTTGCTAAAAAAAATTATGCCCATGATAGAACAAGGCAAAACATTCATCCACTGTTCCAATGCATCATCTTCAGTGCTTTGATTGAGGTGATGAAAAAATCACATTGAGGACATTGCTGCAGAGCTCCTGTTTACAAAATATTGGTTTCAGTCACATTAAACAGGCCTTGCAAGCACTTCTAATGAAGAATAGGCAAGATTTTTACTAGTGCACACGATGCCTTCATTCAAATCCTGAAGTTGCAAGCTGTGTCAGTTAGTTTACATTAGATCTAGTTGTTGCTGAGCTTATTGCTAGGAAACAGTTCTTGGAATGCCAGATTTCTGCCTTGAAATGTAATAATGTGTCTCCAGATCCTTCAAGGACGTTGCCAACTGTTCACCAACTGACATCAGAGCAATCTCCGCATCCTCAGTTTGTTCCTCAAATTTAAAAACACGTTGGTCGATATGCTCATTCAACGACAAGGAGTCAGAAAATACGGCACTTTGTTTAAGTTCAGATACAAGCTTCAAAAGAGAATCTGCAGCTTGTGCCTGCAAGCCAAAATGATAGCAGCTACATGAACATATGGGCATTGAATGCTCATAAAAACAAGCAGAAAATACTAAGTATAAAAAAACTTATCCTCCCTATGTAGATTATCTCCTATATAATTGTCACTATATTGCCTTCTGCATTACCATCCTTGCCGCATGTAGATTCATCTGAAAGCTTTCCTGGGAATTCTTTACAGTTTCATTGATCTGAAATAAAAAACAACGTTAACTGTAAAGACAGAATGCATCTATATCACTACGATAAGAAAAAACAAGTAAGAAAAGGACCCTAGACGCCTTCAAAAGATGTGCACAATTCTCTATAAGGTTAGAAACATCTGCATCAACGCGTTGCAATAGTGTACGTTGCTTTTGCGCCCCTGCTGATGCCACAGATGCTGCCGGCCCAGCTCCTGCCCCTCCTATCCCTGTTCCAATTGCAGATTGAGTTCCTCCCAACCTGTTCATCTTCTTGTTCCTATATAAATAGTCATCTAAGGATATGCACCAAATAAATGACAAATACATTAATCCTAAAGGCAAACAAATACATTTCCTAACGTGGCAATGCAACTAACTGTGATGTTTTTAACCACCATAAGACAATGACACATACCTAAGCTCAAATACACCTTAAGAGAGATGTGTCAATGGGACAATCAAGAGCATCTAGCATCTACAGTTTTAGTTTTAGATGCATCTGTAAAAATAAAAACTGAAAAATATAGTTTGATCTATAACAGTCTTAAACATACTTCTTTTCCCTAGAACCTTCTGGGTTTCAGAGCATGTTTCATCCTAAATCGTTCTTAAACTTCATTTTAATGCAATCGCAATGCAACCAAGAAACTGTAATGAAAATCAATCAGAAACTCACTTTCCAATCTGATTAATCTAAAACCAGATAAGCTGCATCTATCTGCTGATATCAACCTACAGGAGGCCCTGCTCTACCTTCACCAAGTACACGCTCGGGAGGCCATCGCTTATCCACCTGTGTCCGAGATTTTGCAAACTCTAGTTCCTTAGGTTTTCGATGTAAAAAAATCGGAAAACCATTAACCGAGTCCCTGCATATTGCAATAGAACGTTCCCGTACCCGTATCAAGAACCGTATAATTCTTACATATGATTTTGAAAGGTTTGTTGGGGTATTCGTATGTTAATACGTATGAAGATGACGGTGGCAGCTGGGTTTTGGGAAGAAACAATATATGGGTTTTTTGGAAAGATCGAGGCCCGGATAGAAGCGTGCATGGGATGTGGCATATGGTAAAAGAGCTATGCGTTTCTAAATTCGGCTCCTGCAGGTGTCCAGATTTGGGAAGCCGGGCTCTTTCCATATGCCGCTGCTTCGCGGGGCAGTGGGCATGGGCTTTGGCAGTCTTGCTTGAAAGCTTCAGATCAAAGCTTGGTTTCAGGGTTTCGCAGGTGTAGGACTTGGTTTTCGCCCCTTCTGGTCTGCTTGTTCGCATTTTTGAAGTCTTCGTTGCTGCCCATAATCTGTTTCAAGGTCTCAAAGGTTCGCTGCTTCAGGGTTTCAGAGCTTCCCTGCTTTAAGGTTTCAGAGGTTTGGGAGGTCATGGCCTGCCTTGGGACCCTTCGTCGCCCCTATTCATCTCCTTCTTTGCCGCATTTCCATGCATGAGCCTTTGCAAATCGGGCTGTGCAAATGTTCTTGGTTGTTTCATTATTCAAGTAAGGCAACAGCATTTCCCAGGCTCTGTTCAAAGCACATACGAATTATGGGCTAATGTATTGAAGAGATGCCATTATGCTTTTATATTGCTTGTAGAATATTGTATTTCTCCTCATTAGGCCAATGGTATTTATGCCAGGAAGGCGCCTATAAAATGGGGTCAATTCGACCCCATGATGACCCAGGAGGACATGCCAGGGTCTGCCCTGCTGGCATATTCCTTCAAACATGCTGTCATCCGACGGCCCACAAGCTATAATACACCCCACAAGCTATAATATACTCCTGCAATTAGAAAAAATATAACAATGGTCCAAAGTCATATCCTGGGATAGATTCTTGGGAAAACTACCAAAATGCCCTTAAAAACTTTCAAAATTACCAAAATACCCCCTCAAGCCAAGGGCATTTTGGTTAATGCTTAATAGAAGTTTTACGACTCATCAAATTCAAAAGTTGTTTGCACAAACATTGTAGATTAGAACTATCCAACGAAATTGAAGTCATCTAAATCAGAGTTGAGTTCGATACAAGTTATGCTCTTTTATATTGTTTGAATTTCTTAAACTCAAAACATTGTACCTTGCAAATTCCAACTTCACTTTAAATAATTTTATCATCATTGGATAGAACACCCCATTTTTAGGGGCATTTTGGGAAATTTTGAAAGTTTTTAAGGGCATTGTGGTAGTTTTCCCTATATTTTTTGGACAAGGAAATGTTTTTCAGGTTTCAACCCTTAGTTCCCTATCCTTTAACACACACCCCCTCAAGTTTATAGTGATCCAACAATCCAACAGTTGAGATCAATCTTGGCCAGTAGTTTACTAGAGTCATAACACACCGCTACTTCAGAAAACCCTAGAGTATTATCAAATGGATGATCCAGATTGATTCTGATGGTGATCGGACGACCCGAAACTCTCGGGGCGGTGTGTTAAGGAAGACAACACCTAGGTCCTCGAGTGTTACAACTTCAGTAAAACACGAGCGCCACATGTTTTACTGGACGTGTAATAATCTCGGGCCAGGGTGTTATCTACCTTGGCGGCTCGTGTTTTACTGGAGTTGTAACACTTGAGGGCCAGGGTGTTATCTACCCCATGTTTCCAAGACCTCAACCTAGGATTAAGATGGAGATATATAGCAGGATTTAGATGGAAAAACTTAGCACTGCAAGCCCATGGCCTTCTAATTATTAGGTCATAACAGTTTACTTAAACCTGGTTGCACATGGGATATTAGATAAATTTGCATTCTTAGTAGCAACCTATGTATTTTATCCATAGTAAGCAACTGTACTTCATACAATAACCATATGTACTTTATACATTCAATAAAGCACAAAAAATCGAACAATTTTGTAATAAAGTGGAACAACTTCCTTATAGACTCTTTCTTGTTTTGGGGGGGATATAATAAGGCCATTGGTCTAGTGGTAACACACTCTAGTCCCAGCAATGTGAGGTCTCGAGTTCGGGACTGCCCAGTCTGAACTATTGGTCTTCAAAACCCACAGACGCAATGTAAAGTGGTTGGGGGCAGGGCCCAAATTATTTCAATTGCTTCAATGTTCTTCCCTTTTAAATCTCTTTAGAAAAGGCTCAGCAAAATTTCTAGTGTCCTTAATATAGGAACTGGAGTATTATACAGATCTGGCTACCGATGAAATGCAATCCCTCCTAGATCAACTCACTTTATAGTCAACCTATGGCGTTTTGTTAATATCTTATGAAGCCAGGGCCGCTCCACAGGGACAGTAGGCTCCCCAAACGCCACCCAATGGCAGAGGGACTGCAAAAGCAATGCCGCACCAGGAGATGATGCCCCCTCCTGCAGGATGCTCCAAACAAACTTGGAGACCAACACCTTATTATGCAAGGCCAGATCCAAAATGGCCAGTCCCCCATCCTCTCGGGGTCAAAGGCATTTCCACCAAGCCACCTTTACCACCGCCCCTTCATCGTCTCCGCCCCACACAAAATTCCGCACTATCCTGTCCGAGGCCTGCATCTTACCCTCAGGAGCCAGCATGGCGGATGTTGTATACACATGCATGCTACACGGTACAGACTTAGCAACCGTGATTCGTCCTGCCATGGATAGCTTGCTGCCCTTCCACCAGTTAAGGTGCTTCTGCAACCCCTGCAGAATCTCATCCCATACCCGCCTTATGGAAATATCACCACCAAAGGGGATACCCAGCAGCCTCGTACACTCATTACCTGGAAGCACCTTCCAAGGGAAAAGCCCCAAACACGGAGGT
>JAANSK020260239.1:0-12439 GCA_011763485.2 Isoetes engelmannii | reverse complement strand
CCTCCTACTAATCTACCTAATTCCAAGGAACCAATTACCAAACAAGTATATATTAAGATAGATAGAGAGGTTTTATTTCATATATAAATTATAAAATAATATATGTTAATATGGAAAAATGACAGGCATCTTTACATTTATAGCCCTTCAATTGACGTATATATATATTTTTTTACCCTTCGACATGACAGGCGCTATGGTATTTCTTGCCCTTCATTTGCAGGGCACTTCTTTTGTTTACCCGTTTTGACGGGCAAAAAGGCCAAAAACAGGCATGAAAGCCGTCAAATTCCTTCCCTGGCCCCATCTCCCAAGGGTTTAGTAGACAAATGATTTTATATGTCCCTAAAAACAACAGCGTAGAAAGCTTATCCCTGCCCTAAATCGACTATTAAACAAATTAGGAATACATGCAAATAAAAAGGAAGACATGCAGACAAAAAGAGGCTCTGCCACACGATTTTCCCCTTTCTCTAAAATCAATGGCTCAAAAAGGGGTGCACTCTAGAAAACTATTTAGTACATGAAAGCGAATACGACAACGAAATCATAGCAAAACCATATTCAAAAGCGTATAAAACTTCAAAAGGAAACCCCCTGTTATTTTGCTAGATATTGGCATAGACTGTGGAAGTCTGAAATTGTGCCATCGAAAATTTAGAGAGACTCAAGTGTGATATTGAATACTTCTTTTATATTGACCAACTTGAATACTATAACAGGCTTTACAATTTAACTAGAAATCAAGCCCAGCGTTGCTAGTATAAGAGATTTGTGCACATTCGTCCTCTGTTTTCTCTCCCCACTTTTTCTTTTTTCCCCTTTTTCCCTTTTGTGCACAAATAGCATTGTCTTTTGCCTAATTGGTCTTAGAAGATATGCAGTTCTTGATTTTCCCATCATTTACAAAATATCATTTTCAATTCGAACAAGTTCTTCAACATTTCTAGTATGTTTGTCGCATTTGTATGTCAAATCATGGGCTCTTTTTGCTACAGCCCATGTACATTACATAAAATGAAGCCATTCGTCTTGGATAGTACAAATAATTACTTACCTACAAAGAGTACAATAGAGAGTTATAATCAGTACATATATAAGGCAGCTTTATTTTTTCTTTGATTGTAATATTTTTGCCCCAGAAAAAAAAAAAACATGAGCATGCACGTAGAGTCGAAGTTAAACAAACCAAAAATTAGAAAAATAGCATCATCAACATACAACCTAATGCAGATGGATCTTCTCTAGCTCCCAGCGAAGATCCTGTTGCTCAGATCCTCTTCTGTTGTTATAGATCAAGCTTGCAGTTTTGGCGGAGCTTAAGGACATAGCATGAAGCTAAGATTCATCTGCTAAGATCTGACTATTTTCCACGGGATTTCTTACCGCTATCACTTGACGTTCACGTGAAAATCTTTATTTCAAAGCAAAGTCTGCGGCTAGCGATTAGAAAAATAAAAAGAGGCTCGCAATTGTTACTTCGAAGCTCGCTAGATTCAAGGCAAGAACGACATGCCCTTTCTCTCTGATTAAAAAGGCACGCACCCTTTTTTTCCTGATTGTGGATGCCCAAATGCCTATTTTCTGCTTGGGACAGTACCTCCCTGTGGCTGCCCAAATGCCCATCTTCTCGGCCGATAACAATGCCGAGAAGAAAATCAGCTCTGCGGGACTTCTTTAACAGGTATTTTTTCCATCATACGGTGCATTTTATTCTACTACTTTTTGTTTCTTCAACAGCACCATCCTGTGCCTGCATATCCTTTGCAGTGCGTTTAATTTCCTAAGACTCAGGAATAGGTGTCTATTTAAGCTTAGTATTCAGGCAAGAAGCCATGCTAAACATATCTGGCTGGTTGCAATACCTTACCCCCATAATTGAAGCACGTTATAAGAGAAGACTCATTCGGAATGGCTAAATGTTGAGAGGTACTGCAAGGCAGTCCTTATGTGGCTGGTTACTAAGATATGCCTCCGTAGAAGCTCAGATATACCATGCATGACACACCACAAAATATACATTAACCATGATTGTTCTTGGTTAACAAAGAAATTGTAATTTACACCTAGGGATAGAATGTCAATACAAGTCGGGGCAGTAGAAAATGAACTGCCCTTGTTGGGTAGACTCACTACGTAGGAAGAGAGACGAAATGCAAGGCAATTGCCTTGTTGACTCTAGCTGACTCGTGACTAACGAAAATGCTCACTCTCTAGAGTAAGACATGATGATAACTTATGTAAGTATGCGAGGTTTATAACGCCACATCATCTGTGTGACAATGACCAACTGCTAACAAATGTAAGGTCTATGATGTCTTTAAAACATAACCCACAAGGATAGGTGGATAAAAGACATAGAAGATTATAAGCTCGCTTTTGAAATCTTGGAAGCTAGACTATTACGGAATACACGAAACTTGCCAAGCTTGGGATTATATTAACTTAAAGAAAACTATGAAGTTTTGTTATCATGGGGTATATACTATTTATTCCCGTATAATAGAGGTTCAGAAGATAACAAAAGGGTCGAAAAGATCTAATGTATAACTTGATGTATTAACCTTAAGTAATAAGGAGTAGTTGTATCACACAACAAAAGATTTAATTGAATGCTCTGCACTTGGTGTACAACTAATGCAATAAAGCAACACCCGTAACGGGTCAGCTCTTAAAGGGCATAGACCCTAGCTATAAGGAACATATTAGAGAACGTGCAGAACGACCATACATAGGCTACCTGGGACTGGGAAGGTTGTCACCTTTATAGGTTTGAATAAGTCGCATGACGTGGAAAAAAGTAGCCTCTACTAGCATGTGGAGATAGACTTTGGCTAGAGACTGCTTGAAGAGTATAAGAAACGTAATGGAATTACGTACGTCGGGCAACATATGGACCCATTTTAAATCCATAATAGCCCTTTATATAAGGTTTGTTCGACACTATGAACATAGAGAGAGTGATGGAATGATATTAGGTGTTATGAAGTACATGTGGCACTGAAACATTACTCTCAAGAATGAATAAGATATCTATAAAGAATACTTTACGGTGAGCTGGGGAAAAGAACATGCAACAACGCAAAAAAAATTTTTGCTTTAGTAGATAGAATTTTTCAGTGTCGGGTTGCAGAGCTGGGTCAGGGTGTCGCACGCCATGGTCGGATAGCGCGGGGTGGCAAGTCGGATGAGATGTTGACGATCCCGTTGCTTAGCCAAATATAAATGACGAAGCACGAAAGGTATAAGATGCATATAGGCAAGGATTGGTGCGCTCGGGTTGCAGGGAAACCAGAGTGAAAGGAATCTGGATATACTAAAGAGATGGACATATCGAAGCGGGTTGCAGGGCAACTAGAGTGAAAGAAATCTGGATATACTAAAGAGATGGACATATCGAAAAAATGATTATGCATGATGCATGCCGGACTTATGCCACACTGCAAGTGATCAAGCTCTCACACAAGATGGTGAGGTTTTGTTTCGATTGGCGAGAATATGGTACGAACCAAGATAATCGGGCATGGAGCCTCTAATAGAAGTTCCAGCTTGCTAGTGTACGGCAAGAAGGGAAAAGGTGCATGCTAAGATTCGCCAGATTGCATGATGCCGCAGTTGGTCTAGCAGAAGATAATTGCCAGGCCAGAGTCTTCTATGTCCACAAGAAATACATTTCATAGATATAAGTAGGAATGAAACTACTAAAGTTCAACCAAAGCATGTTTGGCGCATTGATAAAAGGTTTGGCTTGGATGCAGGAGGTCCGGGGCTATGACAACTATGGAAGGCGAACTCCAAGTTCGGTGGCTATGGCAGGGGGACTCCATGTTCGGTGGCTATGGTGGCTATGACGGGCAAAGAAACTCGAAAGAAGCAAAGAAAATGAAAGTAGAAAGTTTCTACGCACTAAAGTTAACCCCTAAAAAAATTATACGACAGAAATACGCGCGCCATATGTTGCTCTCTTGAGTTTATACCTCCTAAAATTTTATTTTAAACTCCATTCCTTAGGAGCGCATCACTTTCTAAAAAAGAAAAAATCTTTTTTCTTTTCAAATTATTATTTGTTATTGTTTAAAAAAAAATCTTGTATACGTCAGAAATACACGTGCCGTATGTTGCGCTCTTGGGAAAAATATGTCTCAGAATTCGATTTTAAACCTCTATTTCCCTAGGAGAGCAATAGTCAAGTTCTGCCACATGAGGGATCTGCCGATAGGGCTTATTGAGGGTTTTACCTAATTTGTGTATGCTCTACGCACTTGCGCCAAAATCTCCCCGGCCCTAGATTCCTACATAAAGTCATGGCTTCTAGAAATAAAAGACCTATTTTGGCCTACTTACAACCTACTCGGTCTAACTAAGTGGGCCATGGCCAGTGCTATGATCCTGTCTACCGAGATCATGGCTTTGATACCACTATAACGATCCTCGGTCCTATACGATGCTCCCATCGTATAGTTACGGGAAATTCCCCTTCCCAGTAGCACAACTATTGAGTCGGGCCCTCCGTCTAAACCGGACCACTTGTGATGGCCCCCGTGTCCGAGGAAGATGTCATTGGCCCCATTACTCCATTGGGATATCCTATACGGTGGAAGCATACATACATGTTAGCACAAGCACAATACATAACAATAAGATACCGACTCAAGAGGTGGCCCCTCCATCATTCATGCAACACAACATATATCAATATAAACCATAAGACAAATAAATAGGACTCTACCCTAGCTCATACTCAATGGGGTCAACTGAGGGTCAGGGTCTCAAGATAACAACAGACAGAGTCATTACAATGGCATTGGCTGGCATAGAACATTGGCTAGTGTTGTCCACTCCATCCGCCCTCTTGTGCATACTTTGCAAATAGGTTGAAACATGTTATGGTGTGATTATCAAGTGAATATAGCCTTCCAGAGACTTAATCTCATGGAATCACCCTACGAGACTACTCCAGATCGCATCTCCCCAGTCCGATGAGGCGATGGGGCAAGAATGGGACGAATCCCTTCCAAAATATAATAGTTCCATGGGTCTACTAGAGGATGGCCCGCGATGTTCGCGACATCGCGGCACTCCATCCTTACCCGACTTAACCCTCCAAAATCCATAGATTATGCCTACACCAGCACCTATTGAGCCCAAGGCTCACCTGCGACCCATGGGGTGTCAGACCCATACCCAGCCCACACGAAGTGACCGAGTGTAAGCCTAGCACACAGTAGGGGCCCCAGTAGCCGCGCTCAGCAAGGGCCCATCCCCACTTCTCCATTATCCCCATTTTCTGGTGCTAAATCACAGTATAATACCTAAACCCCATGGGCTCTATGCACAGGCCGCATTTATTGGGATTTATGGGGTTCTAGCTAGAATCATCTATAATCCTAATAGTCTTTTAGGTCTCTACCCTTCCTTATCCCACAAGCACAAGAGGTGTAGCAAAGAACTACCATAATTCATTCATAATCTCAAATGAGCAACAACATAAGATCTAATCAATCATCTAAGCAACGAAGCGCCAATTCCTATCTACAAATCCAAGCTATCTAGCCTACTAACCGATATCCTCGCCAGAACCGTTAGCTGGAGGGGTCTTCATCTCCTTGGTGAGTATGACTGCTCCTCCTCCTCCTCCAAGCTCCCCCAAATCGATCTGGGGCAAATTGGGATGAAACCCCAATTTGATTAGGTCTATAATTGGCAGGTTTCCCTTGCCCAATCGAATTGGACCAAGTATCATCTAAACTAGTTATTCTTAGCTAATTTAGTATTTTAGCCCTTTTTAATATTAGGTTAAGCCCTAAATTCGAATTAGGGTTTAGGGTTAGGCTTTCCCCGTAATTATTAAATAAAAGGATTAGGTTTCCCTCTTAATTATTAATGACTTAACATAGCTAATGTTATAACTTAAGTTAACGTAATGTGCCCCATAGGGTATGGTGTCGTCTCGTGACTTGCCGTGTATTATACATTACTTATACAAGGCATATACTAGACGGGAGCATCACAACCTTTTCTAAATTTCATTGTATTTTGATAGGACGTCTTGAATAGGTGTGTTGATTCATTCATAAAAGCTATTCAAAGTTGACTTGGAAAGTGTATTGCACAAACAGATAAAAGACCCAGATGCATCTATGCATGTTGGGGTAGAGTGCCAATGAAATTCTTCTCTATATTTCTAGGAAGTTTTGCAGAAGTTTTTTTTTTTTTTTTGAAACGACCCCCCAATTATGGTATTGTTAGGGTAAGATAATTGGTCCAAGATTCCTAATTAGCTGCTCCCGGCTCCGCCTGTCGCAGCTAAACTGAGAATCTTGTCCCAGTTAGCTTACCCTAATACAATCCATCTTTATATTCTTATTTCTTCTCTGTTAATGTAATTTTCTATCAGATATACTTTGAGTAATCTTTTCTGTCAAGCAAGAAACATAATTTGATATATTTTTCTGACAAGCAAGAAACATAATTTGATATATTTTGAGGACTTTATTTTTGACAGCGAGACAAAAAGGTTACAAATTATAATATTTATTTATCAAGCGTTTTTTCTTTACTGGGGGCAATTCAGGAATAACCAAGGAGCTGCCCACCATTTATTTATGGAAATGGCCTAAGCTCTTCTAACTTGCTTTTACAAGAAGGGCACTGTATTAATATTGATGATTGCTGACACCAATGTTGATCAAAACATTGCCTCACCGCTTTGAGTATCATCTACCTTGCCTGAAACCTTGATTGGGGGCAGACATCAGTGATCCATAGGATACCAACCACATTTATGAGCAGAAATTTATTTTGATCTTAAAAAGCAAGTGATGGCATCTCCACGACGCCTCCTGAAGCGACTTACTCTTATAACCAGCATTCGACTGGATTCTTCAATCTATGCCAGCAGTTAAAATACTTCAAAACTCGCATGATATGAATGAGAAAATTAGGGAAGCAAAAGAAAGAACCAAGGAGGTTGAACAAATGGAAACATTATGTAACTTGTGCCTGTAACCACATACACAAAAAAGGATTAAAATATCTGCTCATGGCACCTTACAATACTAAACCTCATAAATGCCAGAAAGGCAGTTTGATTGTGTTGTCATTTCCTCAATAAACAAGGGGACAAAAATCCACTTTCAACACTCTGCAGCATCCTCTTCGGTCGTTTGAAGTATAATTCTAACTTCAAAGAATGCCAGTTGGGACTCATTGTAATTTCTTCGGTTTATGTAGAAGAATTCTAACTTTCAAGATTCTGCAGCATTCTGAACAGACACTTAAGGAACAACTATAACTTCAAGAATGTCTCCATTTTGGCTAGGTATTGAAAAATGATGTTACTTACAGCAGCTTCAGAACCGCAATATCACATTACAATGCAGCCTCCAGATTCCTCCTCCTCTTCGCTAAGTTCGGCGCTGGCAGTGGCATTATCAGAGGCATTTCCTTCATTAGAAGGTTCCTTTTGAGGAGGCCAGAACTCCACATGCTTCCCTGTTCCTTCAACATGTTCAAGCACTTGTTGTGCATCAAGGGTACCAGTTACTGTAACTTTATGGCTGTTTTTGTCAATATCTACCTGCTCCACTCCTATGGAAAAGAAATATGATCACAAAATAGAAAAGAAAGACCTAAAAGAGGAAAACAAGAGATTATATAACATCAAACGCCTACCTTCTAAACCCCAAAGGGCTTCAGTTACTATTCTTCGGCATTCTTCACAATGAAGACCCACCTTAAGCTCAACCACTGTCTGCAAAATATTGGATCTACGAAATTATGGACAGTTTAGGCAAATTGAAAGAGCAAGAAAGCACAATTACCTCAGGAAGAGTGTTGTTAGGATCTCGGGGTTTCCTTCGCAGGCGATCCTTCATTTGATCTTCCTCATCATATCTATCTTTCCACATAGACACCCACATAGTGCTTAAATACCTTTCCAAGTTGTAGAGCGTCTCCATTCCGGCGATGCCCTGCCTCTCTACCTACCGGGTTTGCTTTTTGTGATTTTTGCGAATTTAAATCTCCATGATTTGTAAGAGAGTTGTATTCCAAATATCCTAGTTTTTACTTTATTTGAGAACGATACCCAGGAATATTCGTGTCACCAGGACACCGATCCCAGCCGTCGATCATATTCATCTCGATTGTTCCTTTCTTTATTCGGCCACCGTTCAGCGTTGCCAAGCGAAACTCAAAGCAGCCATTCTCCAGCCATTTTGACAGCAGCAGCCAAATCAGCTCTCTCTTCTTTGTGGGCGTATCTACAACTCTAGCAATCCTGTAGACGCCTAGCGGCTAGCTCTTCTCTGCTCACTCCGGAACAGATTTAAGTATGATTTTAGACCTAGAGGTTCTCAAAGTTAACTGATTTTCCAGCGATTACTCGGCAGATTATGAGCGATTAGGCTGAATTTGTATGAGATGTGAAAACCCCAAATCGTCTGTTGAGCCTTTTGCCAGACTCTGCTCTCCGTACCGGTTTCTAAAGCTTGTGATGAAAAACTGAGCAAATTTTTTGATCCGTTCATTCATGCCATGAGCTGTAAGAACTTGGCTTCATCGTATGCTTTTGGGTGTGCTAGCTACAACGGATGTTTTAGCAAGTAGATATGAATTTCTTCTTAAGCACAAAAGATAGATCCGCGTATGCCAGTAGGGGTTTGCAGCAAGCAGATGAGGGTTTCACAGATCCGTTTATGCAACATCAGATGTGGGTTTTGAAGTATGCAAGCTAAAAGAAAATGGAACTGCCTTGCTGAGATAATAGGCCCTGACCTAGCTGAAAGGGAGATGGTATGATTTACCATGTTCCAAACGTTCTTGGCAAGGTGCAGGAAATTTGTTAAAAATCTCTAGGAAACTTCTATGAATTTCTTAGACTCAAGGAGGTCTGCTTGAACTTTCTTCAAACAAGTCCACATGTGCTATTCGTTATTGGGTTAGTAACTTCAGATCATGTTTTCTCTTATTTAATATCGTGTGTACATTAGTCTTAGTCTTGCTTACATGCCCCAATGTTTTGTTCTTCCCTGTGCCTGGGCTGTTAACGGCGGACGTTATCCGCCAAGGTGATCCCCTCCTCCGAGATCCCCGAGCCGGGCTGTTAGCGGTGGACGTTATCCGCAAAGGTGATCCCCTCCTCCGGGATCTCAAGGGCACGTGCTCTGCGGATTCCCTCCTCCATGATTCCCGTGTCATGTGGCTGTTAACGGCGGACGCTATCCGTCGTGCTGTTCCCCTCCTCCGGGATCTCCATTGCAAATGGTCGTATTCCTGGATCCCAAGGGCCCCGGGGAACTGATCCCCTCCTCCAGGATCCTCGCGCTATGGCAGTTAACGGGGATCGTTATCTGTCGTGCTGATCCCCTCCTCCGGGATCCCTAGGACACGTGGCATGTTCAACGGCGGAGATTGGAGCGTGGACCAGCCGAGCGGTCCAGTTTGAATCTGCCAGCCCATGCACAGAAGGGCCATTGCCAGGGAGACACGTGGTCGGCGAGACCACCCTCCGGGATCACTCAGCGGAATGCAGAATGCAGGCTCTGCACTGCATGGCGAAGGCAACCCATGTTTGATCTCGGCCAGAGAAGCGCAATGCGATGGTGAGGCTCAAGCATAGACGATCTGGTGGAGAAGAGGGAGCAGGTAAGTCTCTGATAACTGCATTCACGGTGGGTGGGCAATTTTTATTTAGTGTAGGGCATTTTTTCTGTAGCTAAGGGCCGAGATACATGTGGAATCCCCCCCAGGAGGCCTGTTCCATCATGGCAATCTCCATTGGTATCCTGAAGAGCATCAGGTATCTACTGCTCAAGGGGGGCGGGCAGATGCTTGTCTGGGCATGTTATATTCCTATCAACTGGGTGCAAGATTTTATTCTTGGGGAGCAGAACCATTGTGTAACACCTTCCAATTTCTACCTAAGGAGTTCCGAGCCAGAGAGAGTTTTAAGAAGAACCTACAAAGATTCTTATTTGACATTGAAAAGGTATGGATATTTTAGTGTGGTTGTATGGCTTCTGTTTTAATGTTGGAGAATGTTAGGAGCGATTTCTGTCTTAAAGTTAAAAAGTCTTAGGATACAATGCTTTTAGTAGTTCTAGACTTAGTTCTACAATAACCATGTAATGGCAATGGCAAATATTGGTGCACATACGGACCTCAAGACAAGACAGTCAACACTCATGTTGTTGAGATTGGACCACGTCCACCCAGGAGAAGAAGGAAACGTGTTGAGAGAGGAGAGGGTATACGGAGGAGCTGCCAATGCCATTTACAATTAGGCAACTCTATCTCCTTCCAGATTGTACACATATCACGTACTATGTGTTTGATCATAAGACTAACCCTGGGCAGCCTTGTCATGGATGAGTCCATTGACCCCGAGAATGGAATTAGGTTCAAGCTAGCACCTTGGATCTCATCATAATTGAAGGAATGGATCCAATGGCACACTCCACGTAATGTAATGAATATGCATGAAGAGAGATGGAGATTTTAAACTGATGTGCATGGAGTGGAAGGGAGGTGTAGGGACGATATGTTGAAAATTCATGACATGTATAATGCTGAGAAGGGAGTGGTTCATAACACATGGAAGTTACACAAAGATCTTCCCACTAGCATCCACATGTGGGTGCATCAACACTAAGAATCTGTTTTCATGTACGGCCAAGGAGACCTCTTCCAATTAGGAGCGACGATTCCAATCCAGAGAGATGCTATGTTGAGATTTTGCAAGAGTAGAGCCATTTGCATGGACTCTACCTTCAAAACAAATAACAAGAGGTTAGTTTCTTCTTCGATATTTGACGTTAGTGTTCTATGTTCATTAAGTTGTTGATCTGATTGGCCCTGTGCAGGTTCTATCTTTTCACACTTATTGCATTTGATGAGTTTTGCAATGGCCTGCCATTGCCCTATGTCTTAACAAATTATCAGAAGACACGTCCGACTCCTCAGTTGCGATAGCGCCAGTGTGATCGCCCTTTTACCGGAAAGGGGAAGAATACTTTGGCGCAATTCTGTGTTCTATGATTTCGACGGAATTGTCTCACGTCCTCTGGTATCCCCATCTGATACGTGGCACTCTTTGATTAGAGGTGTATGCCTCATAATGAACCATCAGCATTTAATTCAAAATGAATGTACGGTTGGCGATGGAATTCCGGAGGCAGGTTTACGATGCAGAAGGCTGACAGCTACGATTTGCCAAATCAGCGCATCTGATGGCTGACAACAGTCAATGCCCCCCATGTGATTGCCTCCTCCAGGATCCCTACCTGCAAATGTCATATCAGAGACTAGAAATTCAGGAAATTCATTCGCAATTAATTAATTAATATTGAAAATCACCACGGCCAGGATATTCTGCCCTCCGCGATGCCGTCCCCCCTTAATGGTTAGATAATTTTTATTGAATTATAATCCGACGCCACGTGCCCTTGGGATCCCGGAGGAGAGGATACACTACCACATGCCCACTTTAAACGACGCCACGTGGGATCCCGGAGGAGGGGATCGACACGGCGACTAACATCCCCATTTACAGCCAAATTAGGAGGGGATCTTGGAGCAGGGGATCCACTTGCCACGTGTCCTTGGGATCCCGGAGGACGGCATCACCTCGGCAGATAACGTCCGTCGTTAAAAGCCCAAGGACGCGCGGAATCAGATGAAGGATTCTGGAGAAGGGGATCACCTTGGCGGATAACATCTGCTGTTAACAGCGCGGGCGCGGGGATCCCGGAGGAGGGGATCCGCTCGCTAGGGGCGGTGGGATCCCGGAGGAGGGAATCAACTCGGCGGATGACGTCCGTCGTTAAAGCCCGGGCGCAGGGATCCCGGAGGAGGGTATCCGCTTCCCGGGGTCGGAGGGATCTCGGAGGAGGGGATCACCTCGGCAGATAATGCCGGCCGTTATCAGCCCTGTCGCGATGATCCTGGAGGACCCGGAGGAAGGGACCCCATCAACGACGATTGGGATCCCGGAGGACGAGATCTACCTGGCAGATATCGGGACAGGATATCGGCCAGGAAAGGGTGATCCCAGAAGACGGGATCATCTGTGGGATCCCGGAGGATGGGATCCCCCGTGCGAGGACGACTGCGATCACACGGGGGTTTCGGTGGCCCCGATTGGTTGGGCGCCGGCGTGGCGAACCCATCTACGGTGGAACGGGGCCTCCTCGACGGATCTAGTTGGAGAGGGGCCAGGATCCCGAAGGATGGGAATTTGAGCTCCGGGATCCCCGAAACCAGGGTAAAAGTATCCTGAGCCATCAACAACAAGGGGAGCCCAAGTCCGACATCAGCTAGGAAATGACAACTAGGAATTCCTTTTTGAATCCTACAAACCACGATTCCACTATTTTGCCATTATTCTTTGATTTTGAACTCTACCAAAAGTGCTAACCTCATTTTCAACAGTGTGGGA
>JAANSK020260228.1:0-12439 GCA_011763485.2 Isoetes engelmannii | reverse complement strand
AAATAACTTGTGCACGCCCCATGAGGGTATGGTCCGATGCCAAGAATACAAGGCGTCTATGATGACTTGTATAGTGACGTCACCGTAGAATGTATGCATACATGGCGTATATTTACGGGGAACATCACAGTCGATACCTCAAGCACAAGTAGGCCACGTACCTGGCAGAACGACAGAAGAAACCCTCCTGGACCGTCACCCCAGGAGCTTCTGGAGAGAAGTGCTCAAGAGAACACGGCAACCTCAGGTAGACATCACTGTTGAGCAGTGGATTCAGTACCTGCAGCAGCTAAATGATCCCCTGGATAGAGGGGTACTAGTGCCTTCACAGATGGGATTGCCCTTGACAATCACGGAGGCCGACGTCATAATGGGCCTCCAACGCCTCGCCAACGAAAAGGCAGCAGATCTCGAGGGCATGCAAGCAGAGCTCCTCAAATGGGCCGGGCCGGGGATTGTGCCGGTGTTAGCAGCAATGTTCAACAGCGCTGCGAGAATTTCTCCTGCCACAGTGGACCTGTAGCAGAGTTGTGCCCATATACAAGGCTGGCGACCCAAATTGTCCGGCCAACTACCACACCATAATGGTCAGCTTGCTCTTTGCGAAGCTCCTGGCTACTATTATTGAGCAACACAGCATCATATGGGCAGAGGCCTCAGGGGTTCGGGCTCTCACCTAGGCAGGCTTTTGGCCTGGGCATTCCAACATTGATCATTGTTCGCACTGTGAGCCATCATAGAGGACAGCAAGAACCGCCGTCAGGACCTCTACTGTTGCTTTGTTGACTTCGCGAAGGCCTTTGACACGGTGCCCTGCGACACACTATGGACCCGGTTGCAAGGGCTCGGCACGCCACTAGACCTGCAGAATGCGATCTACAGGTTGTACGAGACGTGCTCCGGACGTCTAACACCCATAGGGCAGTCGGTGAATAGCAGTATCGGAGTACGCCAAGGGTACTCCCTCTCGCCAATACTGTTTGGCCTCTACATTGACCAGTTGGAGCCATGGATGACGCAACACGGCGAAGGAGACACCCCGCTGGTGCAACATATTACCAGGCAGCTGATCTATGCCGACGACGTTGACCTCTTAGCGCACACTGCGGAGGACATGCAGCGTCACCTGGATGCACTAGCCACTTTCTTCTAGCACATCAGCATGCGAGTTAACCTCGCAAAGGCCAAGGTCCTGTTGATCTCGTCTTCCCGGCACCCACGGATGCCCTCCTTCACATACCATGGGGAACCAGTAGAGGTTGCTCCCACATATAAGTATTTGGGCATAGAGTTCTCCACCACCATGCACTGGGATAGCGGCATCCGGCTGCGGGTAGCAGCCGGCTGGAAGGCCTTGCACACCATGCAGAATAGCAGTTACCAGGCCGAGCTGTATGCCTGGGAGCACCAGTCGTGCCTCTTCAGGGCTCTGGTAGAGCCGATCCTCCTGTATGGAGTGGATGTTGGGGGCCCGCTTATTTCCGCTGCCACCTGGGGAGATCTTGAACGAGTGCAGAAAGATTTTCTGGGGCGTGCCCTCGGGGTAAAGCAAACGATGTCGTATCAGATATTGCTCCAAGAAACAGGCTTCCTTCCCCTCCAGAGAGCAGCCATATGTCACCACCTCTTGTATATCCAAAAGGTAGCGCCGATGGATGAAGACCGACTACCTAGAGCAGTCTTGGCGGTCGCAATGGGCCTGCAACGCCTCAAAGCCTGCTGGAAATACAAGAAGGCACAGTGGTTGTCCCAATGGCAGGTCCAGACACACAGGTGCGTACGAGTCTGCACGAGAAAGGACCGCGACGAGCTGAAGGCCTACCTGGACACTTGCTTCCTTGGCAAGCTCTGGGATGTCGAGGCCCTGGCATAGGTCAAGATCGGGCATTATAGAGAACAAGTGAATCCCACGCTTAAGCGAGGGCCCCAGCAAGACCTGATCACCCCCCTCTCCATGAAAAAGCGTAGGCTGATCGCCTCCATCCGAACGGGAGGGCACCACCTCCGCATTGAAACTGGGCGATGGGCAAGGGAAGCGCGTGAGGACAGGACTTGTCAGTGCTGCCACCAGGGGGTCCTTGAGGACGAGCACCATGCTCTGGAAACATGCCCCTCTTATGAACAGATTAGAGCGCGGTACCCGCAGTTAGTGCTCCCGGAACATGCACTCCATCTCTTGCTCAACACTGAAGTGGTAGGAACTCTTGGATCATACCTTCAGGAGGTTCTAGACGAACGACATCGGCTCTATCCCTCTTCCTTGTGAAGGTCTCCATTTCGTTCACTTAGCCTAGGATGGCATCCCTTTGTTTTGTATACCAGCAAGCGTATTGCCGCCACGGTTTTTCCCTAGGGGGTTTTTTCATTCGGGCCTTAATACACTTGTTGTTTGTCTTGTACATGTCCCATAGGCCAATTGGCCTCCGTGGACGATAAAAATCCTATTCCTCATGAACCCCTTCAAATAGCATGGGATCTGGTTTCTGAGGCAACTCGTCGTTAGTATCTTTTAGCAATCCTTCTGCCACAATGACCAGATCCCATTCCATTTCTGCCAGCCATCCTCGTTGCACAGTATAAGGTCGTACTGATCCGACAAAGACTAGCGGCCCTTCCTGGATGTTTGTTTCTTTTTCTCTTCTTCTTCATCTGCCACTTCCTCCTGATGGTCCTCTAGAAGTACGTACTGGCACAAGCGCTCACACACCTTCCATTTTTTCGAGGGAGCCCTGTTCTCTCGGGGGCATTGTGGACAACCAAGTGCCTTCCACTGCTACTGTGCATGTATTATTTGGTCAGAATATGGGCTGCAGTAGTGGAAACTACTTTAGTTCTCCATGTAATGACAGTCAACTAATACAAATTCTAGGTTTTCTCGACTCGCGGGTTGAGAAAGGTGAACCAATCTACATCGTGTGGGCGTTCTCGACCCGCGAGTCAAAAAACTCCACACCTTGCTAGACATACCTCAAATTGCTAAAAAACTAGAGAATACAGACTATAAGTAAACCGAGGACTTTCTCGACTCGCGAGTCGGGAAAGTCCACAAGAAGCTGGCGTAGGGAGTTTTAAACATTACCTGATGTAGCTGGCACTCGTAGCTATTGTATTCTGGCAATGGCTAATACTTGCTGACTCAATGGGCGGAGTGTCGGAGGATAGAACTCTGCACTCCCGCTTTCCATACAGCTCTGTGATGCACTGTGGCACCCCCTCCTTCGTCTGCAACACATGTGCAGCTCTCACCGAGTGCTGCCCGTCGATGATCCAGAACCTAACTTCTTTAGCCTTCAGGTCATCCTCAGTGGTCCATTGAAATAACTCGACGGTTCCTCTATGAAAGAGAATGACATCTACCGGCATCGGATCCGCTACAGGGCGACGCACCGTTAGGCTCAGGATCTCAAGCATTTGTTGTGGATTAAACTCCATGTGGTTGAACAGAACGGCATCGCCAGTGCACACCTTCAATTTCTTGACGTCTTTCGTGACCTTGTGCCCTAACCCCAGTGGGTAGTACTGTGCTAGTCTCCTCATTTTCTGTGCACCCCTTTGCACCATTTTCATCTGCTCATTTTGGTCTAGGAACTGGGATTCTTCAAGTTCATCCTCCTCCATCTCTGAACCACCAGCTCCTGTCTCATGAGATTCACTGGTGTGGGCCTCATCGTTCCCAGTTGCACTCCTCTCTTTGTCCACCTCACTCACTGCTTAAAAACTCTATTTAGCCTTTGATGGAAGTCCATGTACGCCACCCTTGTAGGAGACCCGGTAAGACAAACTCAAAGTTCATATTGAAAAGCTGGTTCTATACCACTTTACACCGATAAATGATCATACAAATGCTTGTTGTTGTTGGTCTACTAAGATGCAAAGATCCATCTACAGTATTGGGTTCAACCTTCCCGTCAAACCTAGAATGCCTCTATAAATTGGCCAATTTGACATAAAACTTCTATTCTGCATTTGCTCTCTGACACTCACTGCATAATTCTGTCAAAAATTAGCATTCATGACTGCCATTCCCGCATTTAGAGCCAGCCTAACAATTGACATGATGAAACAAATATTCAACCATGATAACCTTGACTATTAATGCATGCGTCCAAGGAGGAAAGCATCAATTAAACAAAGAAACACGGAAAGTTTCTAGAGTAGAAAAGAATTCAAAATGAGGCAAGCAAAGATGCTTTCACCTCCACTTTTGCTTTCTTCATATTGGCTTCATATTGAATGGCTCGTTTTCTCAAATTGTGAAGCTATATATGCAAGTTATACGCATAGCTTTCTAAGAGCTTTAGTCTGCAATCATAAATACATAGGTGATGGTTGTGTTGTCTTCATCATAAAAAGTTTAGAATTTGAAATGGTGATCACATACTTCTCCGCCTTGGCGTGTGATTTCACTCCCATGCCCATAGCTTTAATAATGACTTTGTGGTTTTGCTCAAGAGCTTTGCAAGCTCCAGCTATCATTGCTGAGCTTACAATAGAACGGATGAGTTTTAAACAAATTCTAAAATCCTGGTTGTGGCATTAGAGTGTCAAGAATTTAAGATGCGAATCAAAATTTCAGGCCAGAAACACATGAAGCCAAGTGCCCATCAGCTTTCTAACATGGACAATCTCCATTCTTATCAGCTTTCTAACATGTGAAGACTTCTCCATGGACTACTTACATGGGATACAACTGTCTTTTGCGCAGATGTTGATCAGATTTACTTTCTTAAGCCTAATCCATGATTGCTTGGGAAAAAGATATCCTACAGTACATGGAAAGCCCTTAAGTATTGATCACAAAGATGTAAAGAAAATAGGTAATTTGGAGGAGGTTCATTTGCAATTGTTTGAAAGGCAAGATGGTTTAGAAAATATGTGATAGCAAAAGAACTTAGGGACAGTCAGAAGCATCAATGGGTTGAACCATCGAGTAGAAAAGAACTGGATGTGCCTGAGAAAATGCAAGTTAGAGATTTTTTCGATATTGTGCGTTTGCTGGGATATTTTGATAACAAGACAAAAGGCAATAAAAGCATTGTGTTGGGGCTCATGACCAAGGATCTCCAAAGCTTCATAAAAGACTCATCCTATTTGTCGAGTTATTATTACAGAATGCATTAAGATCTTTTGCCATGACCAAAAGGACTAGCCATTCCAAAAATTTACCTGAGCGAACATGTGGCAGGGTGAAAGTGCCTTCAATGTAAATCTGCAAGATTCCAAGCAGAAAGAAGGATGCGCCTATCATTTGGACTGCTCCAGATTTTATTTATCACACCAGCTAATTGATCAACGCCTTGACCAATATAATCCGTGTCCATATCTATGTACCTGAAGGCGTTCTTATGGATCATACTCTGCTTTATGACCCTAGAATGTTACTTTGCACCAAAATTTTGATATGATGGTGCTCGGGGGAGTGGCTATGGCGAGCAAGAGAAAGAGAAAGAAAGTCAAACTATTTATCCCAGGGTAAGAGCATGCTAGGGTGTATCACTTTTGGCACCTCCCAAAGTACATACTCAGAGTACTTAATTGCTGAGTACTTTTCTCTTTTTCTTTTTATTCTAAGCAAATCAAAATTTGGAAATACAAATCAAAAACACATTAGTCCTCAACTTAAGATCAAGATGTTGATGTTAGAATCAAGAAAGACTGCATTCGCCTTCAAACTCCATGTTTAATGAGACCTTATCAAGCCCTCAAAGTACCCACTGTTTAGGTACTTTTTTTGGTACTTTCTAGGTCCCCAATAGATACAAAATCTGGTACATCCTAGCATGCTCTCAACCCCCAAACATGTGAGCCAATAGAAATATCCTTATTAGAGCAATTGTGGACCTTAGAATTCAAAAGAGCCTTAAAACGCCTTTTTAGCTATATAAGGTCGTGTAAGCCTTTTTATCAAAAGGAGGTCGCTGATCCAATTTAAAAGGAGTGGACATTGAACACAGAAGGGGAACGCCTGCACACAGGGGAGAACGGCCAGCTTCTGCATCTATTCCAATCTGCATTAGCAATCAAGAACCTGCTCCTGTCATAGCGATTATATCTGATTTCCAGCACCGATTCCATAACCTGGTTTGCCAGTCTTTGCTACCATTCCATAATTCCTTTGTCACTGTGAAGTTTCTAAATTTCTAGATTGAGGATTCTCTAGTGCTACTTGGTTTTTCCTTATAATCCTTCCTAATTCCAAAACTTCAGTCTTCCTCTGGATTTCTCTTGCTCAGATAGCCCAGTTGGGTGGTGAGCTTAGCCTCGGAGGCTGGACTTTGTTGTTGGAGCAGATTTCCATTTCTTATTCCTTATTCAGTGTTTAGTGTATTGACGGATTAAACTAGATTCATAACAAGTGGTATCAGAGCCTACCGATCCTCAGGCCTTACACTTGGACATGGCTACTAATCGCTTCGGCATATCTGATGAGCAGTACAATCAAGCTATTAGCAATGCCAGCTATATAGCATAAGAACTTGTTATTCCTGCCTCTTCCAATCCCGCAGAACGGCAAAGACAACTAGAATATTTATGTTTAGTCTATAAGCTTTTACCAGAACCTACTGCTACAACTAATCCACAGCAGCAGCACCCTGCACACCCTGCACCACAACCTGCACCAACACCTTCTTCTAAATGGTTAAAAAAAATTACAGGATTACCTACGTTTTCTGGAGAAAAGAGGAACCCGCCAGCAGTTTTTGGATTTATCTCTACATGGGAAAGCTATTTCGAAATGGTAAAAGCAGCAGAAACTTCAAGCCATGGATAGATATCTGACAGATACGGCGAGAACATGGTGGCAAGGAAGGAAGAGAATGGATTCAAAGATATTAACATGGGAAAGCTTTAGAAATATTTCGAAATGGTAAAAGCTACAGAGCAGCAGAAACTTCAAGCCATGGATAGATATCTGACAGATATGGCGAGAACATGGTGGCAAGGAAGGAAAAGAATGGATCCAAAGATATTAACATGGGAAAGCTTTAGAAAAGCTTTTGAAGGTTATAACCTGACTGCAAATTATCACAATGACGTAAAACGAAAATGGGATCTCTTCAAGCAAGGTGAAAATGATTCAGTTTATCAATATACTTCAAAGTTTCAATACTTGTCTACCCAGATAGAAGGTTTAACTGAGAAAGAATTGTCACGCAAATATATAGCTGGTCTCAAAAATTCTTTGTATGCGGAATTAAGTTTTGTGGATCCTCAAAATATAGAAGAGGCCACAAAGAAAGCTATTGTTGCAGAAAGAAAGCTAGATCCAAATTTTAAAATTTACAGTATATGGGACGGCTATCTAGAGGACAAAATCAATGACAAAACGAACACTAACAAGAGTCTTGACAAAGGGAACAAGAGGTCAAGAACTAATTCTGGAGATAATCAAGATCACTCGCAAAAAGCACGATGGGAAAATCAACATGATAGATCTTCATCAAGGAAAATTGGATGCTTTTATTGTGGAGGACCACATCTTAAAGTAGACTGTCCGAAGTTAAATGCAAAAGGAGACCGGAATGATCGAGGCAACCGAGGTGAACGAAAGGATATAAGCAGAATGGAATTCAAAACAAATCCTCGTCCTATTGGATCTTCAGCCCAAGTATTTCAGATAGAAGAAATCTTGCCTGAATCTAGCACTAAAGCGAACAAACAAGTATCATTTGCGGATGAAGTCCAGAAAGAAAAGCAGAAGTTGCAAATCGCTTACATGAAGTAGTTAAGTTTGTAAATCCATAGAGGAGGTAAGAATATTCTATAGTTAATGTTTGCTCTCAGTATAAATTATGTATGCAGCATAATTGTTGGTCTCCTTATTATTTTAAATAAAAGCCTTTTTAGCCTTTAAGGGCTGGACTTGAATATTTCTAGTTGTGGACTCAACTAGGGAAATAGCCATGGATTTGGTTATTTTAGCCTTTGATGGCTGGACATGATTATTTCTGATCGTGGACTCAATTAGAGTTGCAACCATGGACTTGGTTGTTTTAAATTTGCCATATAATTTCTTGATCGAGGTCGATCAATCCCGGGAAGGGGAGGAATTGATATGGTGGTGCTCGGGGGAGTGGCTATAGCGAACAAGAGAAAGAGAAAGAAAGTCAAACTATTTATCCCAAAGCATCAGCAATCAAGAACCTGCTCCTGTCATAGCGATTATATCTGATTTCCATCACCGATTCCATAACCTGGTTTGCCAGCCTTTGCTACCATTCCATAATTCCTTTGTCACTGTGAAGTTGCTAAATTGCTAGATTGAGGATTCTCTAGTGCTACTTGGTTTTTCCTTATAATCCTTCCTAATTCCAAAACTTCAGTCTTTCTCTGGATTTCTCTTGCTCAGATAGCCCGGTTGGGTGGTGAGCTTAGCCTCGGAGGTTGGACTTTGTTGTTGGAGCAGATTTCCATTTCTTATTCCTTATTCAGTGTTTAGTGTATTGACGGATTAACCTAGATTCATAACAAATTTCTCCACTGGAAAATGTGATGCAGCATCTTGTTTTCGAAAATGTAATCCATTTGACTTGGAAACAAGAAAGAAAAAGAAAACAGGGTGCAAGAATGGATCTAGGGTTTTGGAACAGCCATACCTGCATGAATCCTGGATCCAGCTTTTTTTTTTTCCAGTGGCAAGACATACGAGTCTGGCATTTGTATGACAGCCTGATCAACCAGGTACTTGACTCCGATTGAAGCCATAGCAGCCCATGATCCGAAGTGCAGCCATCAGGCATTTGGAAGACACGGCCATATTGAAAGGGACGAAGAGAAATTTAGAGAGAATTTCTAATGTTTGGGGCCGTCCGATTCATAAATATAAAATCAAAGGGTAGCAATTAGACAAAATCTTTATTAGGAATCTGAATGAAAAGAATAACCATATTCTAATTGCCTTGCATGATAACTTGTGGTGGATCCTACATTCTAAATGCAAGTAAATTTGAATTAGAATAGAATAGAATGTATTTTCATCATCCATGAAGACCAATTGGCCTATGGAACCCAAACAAGAGATAGACAGATTACAGAGTAAACTTTAAGGTGCTCATCTCTCTTAAATGATAAACTTAGTTTGGCTAATCTAGTCTAATCCTAGGCCTAAAGCTTTTCAAGGCTTGGCTAATGTTTGCAAAGTTTGGAATTTCCAGTTTCTTGTATTTGGCTAAACGTTTCACATTTTTCTCATCATACTTACGAACGCTTGGCTAGTTCTTAGGACAATATAGACCTGATATCAGCCGGCCAATTTTTGTTCTGTAGATTATGTGAGCAAAGTAAATTTCAAGGTGGTCGTGTCTCTTAAATTGTAAAATTAGTTTGTCTAACCTTGGCTAAAACTTAATTTTGGCATTTTCAACTTCTTGTGTTTGGCTAAACTGTTCACATTTTTTCAATCATACTTTCGGACGCTTGGCTAAAATGGCAATGGGTTCAAGCCATCAAGAAAAATATTTGGTTAATTTTTCTTTTTCCAAAAATAATTCCTCAATCAGCCAAGGTTTTTCTCTAAAAGGCTAAATTTTAGCCATTTGGCTAAACTTAGCCACTAAAGTTTACGATAGTCATAGATAGATAGGTAGGTAGGTAGATAGATAGTAGTTTTAAGGTCACGCCACTAGGCAACATCCAACTGGACATGTGACCACACACCACACTACATTGCTTGGTTGGGCACTGCCCTCAACCACCTTACATTGCATCTGTTGGAATTTGACCCCCAACAGTACCGAGTGCGATTCTGGGCGGTCTCGAACTCGAAACCACATTGCTAAGCAACAAGCGTATTACTATCAGGATTAAAAAACACTCAATGAGGGTTTTCGATGGGAAAACCTTAGCAGTAATATGTATGCTGGTATATTGTACAATGATATAACACAAGTCAATACTGTACCGAGCAAATCCAAGGATGTCATGTTCAATAGCACATGCAGCGACTGGTCAGCCAAAAGTAACATACCATGCCCGAATATGATCAAATGTTGGATAGGCTTGAAGGGCATGGCATTAATCCTCAATGATGCCATGTTGGCAACACTGATTGATTCTATCCTCACGTGCCTCCCAAGTCAATTGTCCTATATCAATGCGGAGACGATGCCCACCAATGCGAATGGAGAAAGAACACAGATAACATGCATCAGAGAATGGGGTCAAAGCGCGTAGCTGGGGGGCACTTTTGCTTTTTTCTTTTCCAAGATTTTTAAATTTGTTCCCCCCGTCAAGCCCTTCATGTTTTTGGGCAGCGGAGGTGCTACCGTAGAGATGATCTATAATCCGAGACTTCAAAAGCATTCACCCGATTGCCATGACGGATGGCTTCATACCCTAGTAGCATCTCTAAAACAGTAGCTATGTGCTGAACCGTTTTTCTTTTTTTCTCTGATTTTTTCTAAGATTCGGCTGATCCATTTCGTAGTGCATGCTGTTTGCCAGGCAGAAATAAGGTTTGCAAATACTGCTGAAGAATTCCATGTCTACAAAAATCTTTGATGGCAAAGATCCAGAAACCCTAAGTCTAGAATCTTGAAGAAAAAGAACATTAGATTTAACTCCACCAGGTAAGGTCAGAATTTGCAGGTGATTTACATGATTTGGTGCATAAGGTTTGTCAGGAAGAGTTACAAAACAAGGAAGCTAGGACGTTGTTTTCTGGAGCTTATGGCACTTGTTCAATCCTGCAAAATTGATATTGAATTGGCTATTGTATTTTGCTAACTGTTAGGTTGTTAGGTGTTTATTGCACGCTTGGCTAGGTCTCTGTAGTGAGGATGAAGCAGTGCAGGTTTAGTGGATTATACATGCTTTCAAGATGTTACTGTGATGCTGGTTTATGATTTTTGTGAAATGCTTTCAAGATGCTACTTTCAGAACCTGTTAGATATTTCAAGAACGCTAGTGTTTACTTATGCATGTTTACTTAGGAAAGTTGCAGGTGCTGCTAAGTATGATTTTTAGGTGACTTAGATGCACTATAAGTAGCAATTTGGTTATAGTGTAGCTAAGCATGAAGTTACTTTGTTTAGGAAGTTGCTTGGCAAAGGGTTTAGAAAAAGAGTGCCACTCAATTATTACTTCTTACTTAGTATGTGATACGTTGGAGTTAATTTTGTTGCATGGTTTGTGTTTGAGATAAGCAGTTCATGTTTCAGATCTATTGGCATGGTGTTTGCTGGACAATGTTTTGAGTGCAGTTTCATGGAATGCAGGTTATGGTGTCATGAATGAAGCAGGAGATATGATTGAAGACTATATTTCTTCACTTGAGCTTTGTTGCCACTTTCATCAGCAAATTAGAATGCTAATGTGAAATGCACTTTCTATGGCAAAGTACCAGCCAGAAGCTTGGGTGTTCGAGGGCATAGTATTGGGCCTATTGAGCCTGTTGTTCGTTGCGGAAAATACCTCTTGTTACAAAAGGTCATGCAGCTATATATACTAGTTGGTTTTGCCAGTGTTACTAAATAAATGATTTTGTATTACAGACTAGATTCTGATGTGTAGTTCTAGTCTACAATTTGTCTGTAATATGTTGTGCACAAGCCTTTTTCTGTGGTTTATCCTAACATTCTAGGTTCTCTATGCTTGTGAAAGCAATATAATCTAACATACGATTTCTAATATCTGTATGTTCTACCAGTGGCACTTACAGGCATATGCTGAAGTCTACCTTGCACAAATTCTCTTCTTGATTTGAGATATGAAAATTCTCTTCTTGATTTGAGATATGTCATAGCAGTTTACACGATCTACAATTTGATTTGGGACATAACCTCATGACCTTTTATACTACCTTTTTTATACTACTTTGTTTATAGCCTGATGTTGAGATCATAACTCCGTGAAAGACATGATAAAAGATCCAAAACATATTTGGTTTGAGCCATGAAAGAGGTAATTGAGCCATGAAAGAGATGATGAACATTTAGAGCAGATTTTGGTTTGAGAAAAATCTGTAGTCTAAACGTTAAGTTATAACTCGTACAACACAGACTTACTCAGATCCATGAGTAAACAGCTGTAACCAAATGAGTGGGATATATGCAGGTCCATAAATAACCTAAAGCTGTAACCAAATGGGTGAGGCATATACGTTTCCTGCAGGTTCAAAAATGAGAAGGACATATATGTTCTTGCAAGTTCGAGACAGACAAAGTGTTGCTTTAGTATACATTCATACTGAACATGCAAGTACTTCTTCATACAAATAATTATCTTTCTTATCACAAACTATTTCAGGGTTACAAGGACCATTGTTGTGAAATGAAACACTTACCTTCATGATTGCAATCCAACAAACGTTCTAATCCAGCGATGATTTTTAAAATCTAAATATCATTGTCTACTGTTGTAAAGTTCTTATCCTTTTCGTTTAATGGTAATTCGATATAAAGTTAACATATGCATTTTTACGAAACAATCATGACAACAG
>JAANSK020260217.1:0-12440 GCA_011763485.2 Isoetes engelmannii | reverse complement strand
TTGTAAATATAGTGCTCCATGACCTCTCAAGGTCCTAAGAGAGCATCGACTAAATAAATAAATAAATAAATAAATTTCAAAAACAAGAAATGATATGAATTACATGGGGAAGCTAGCTCAATTCCTTATAAGTGAGCCAAGCGGGAATAAATGTCAAATTTATATGCATAATTTTGAGGCCAACTAACAAGAATGCATGAAAATTTCAAGTTTCAACCGTGGCATGCTCGAATTTCCCAAAAGGAAAAAATGTCCCATGTCTAGCACATGATCTCGCTAGAAAGACTCATTACCTATCATGCACCTATGAACTAAGATTACCAACTTGATCTTCTAATTAGAAGCTGCCCCCATGCCTAGCACATGATCTCGCTAAAAAGACTCGTTATCCATCATGCACCTATGAACCAAGATTCCAAATTGCTCTTCTAATTAGAAGCAATAGGCCAAGATAAAGGGCATATATCCATGGTAGACGACAAAATAAGAACATAATAGTAGAAATATTAAGCTAACAAAAAAAGGGGTACTCACTATGCACCCACAAGATGTGTAAAATAAATGTCAAAATGGATGATTCTTTCTAACATGAACAATGCAACATAACTTACATACAAGAAAACCAACTCATGAAGAATTGGACCTGGCAACACTCGGACCCAGCCCTAGTGACATAGGTCAAAGCATCCATCAATAGGATACTGGGACCAGCTCACTTGATATCATCAACTAGATGCCTCTAGGTTGTATTATCGTACTTAAAGGATGAGCCAATGGTACCATGAAACATAGAGTTAAATGCAGAGTCAATAGTAGCACCAAAGGTCAGCATTAGAGTTAAGTATAGAGTCAAAGTAAGAGTTAGCACTAACGTCAATATTAGAGTCAAACATAGCTGCAGAGATAACATCAGACTAGAGTTAGATGACATGTATGTTTGTAGTTGCGCTAGCATCAGACATAAAGTCACCAATACAGTCAGTTTGGTTAGATGAACTAACATCATCCATAGAGTCAGCCCTAGTGGCAAAATTAGCAGTAGAGAATTAGATGAAGCACATCTGTTGCTATTAACTGCAAAAAATCATTTTTGCCTAAAAAATCACCAAAAATAGACCTCTGACTCTATGGCTGACGCTAATACCCCCTTCCTCTTGTAGTGATTCTCTTCAAAAAGGTGCTCAATGTCTTGTCTGAACAATGGTTTAGATTAAACCATGCATTATATCTTGGATGATCAATTGGTTGAAGGAATAGAAACCACCCCCTCGAGTCATCATCAACCTCATATTCTGGCATATGCTCCATTAACTGTTCCCATGTATAGATGACATCTTTCTCCCGACACATCACAACATCTACCAATTTATGGCATTTGCAGTTTGCAGTTTGCTCAACATTTTTTAAGGTTTCTTTGTAGGGTACCACGCCACCACTTGCAATCACTCTCATTGCTGCCATAACTCAGATATCACCGGACTGATTGTATCTTCGATATCCCTCCACAATTTCATGTTCCGTAATAACCATGCCAACATCCTCTGGTACACCGGCCTGCTGCATCCTTGTTATGGCAGTGGCCCTTGCACTTATTGTTGTTGTAAGCATCACCTAGACCCACATTGACACACATTCTCTTCAAAAAGGTGCTCAATGTCTTGTCTGAACAATGGTTTAGATTAAACCATGCATTATGTCTTGGATGATCAATTGGTTGAAGGAATAGAAACCGCCCTCTCGAGTCATCATCAACCTCATATTCTGGCATATGCTCCATTAACTGTTCCTATGTATAGATGACATCTTTCTCCCGACACATCACAACATCTCTAAAATTCTCAGTCTTACACTTCCTTAGACTCACATGATGATTCTCACTTACAGTTTCGCTAAATGCTAGAAATTCTCCATCTGTCACTATCTTTCCAGAACATGAAGTCCCTAATATTTGCAAGCTCTTTGCCACCGCGAATCAAAAAGCTGCTCATACAGTAAGAGGCAAATTGCAGCTGGACACCAATTCCAGAAGTACATTGATGGTACTTGTAGCCCAGAATTATTTGTTCATCGTATAGAGTTACAATCTTAGCTTTTTTTTATGTTTTTTTACTGCACCACAGCTACCAGACTGCTTTATAGCGACTTCCAAATTTATTACAGCTTAAGCAAACAACAAGTCACTGAAGATGTCAAAATGCAGCTCATCTTGTAACGTTCTTGCCAGTTCCCATACTTGTTCCCTCCTAATTATGCAAATGAAGGCCAAATAAGTTGACTTTAACCTATTAAGTTCATCATCAAATAGTCAAGCCATCAAAATAACAACATTCTATAAGAACACATACTTTAGATCAGCAATACAAGCAAATAGTATTCTAATCAATGCAAGCAAAATAGTAAGCACGCAACTAAAACATATGAATAGAAATACTTACATTTCTGGTGGGTACATGTCACCTTCCATCTTACAAATTTGTAAAATATAATCTTCACACATCTCAGCAAATTCATGTTTTGGAAGATTTTCAATTTTTGTATCTACAAGTCTACCAACAACAACTCTCCATGCATCAAAGCTATTTCTAGCCAAAATGTCTTTGCCTGCGCTATTATTTACTCCACCACTCTTGCATTGGTTTGATATGTTGCTATTGATGTCAAGGAGAGGCATACGCTTCTTCAAAAGACTAGGTGGACGCTTCTTCCTCACTGAAGTATTATTGTTTATAGAAGTAGAATTTACAGCATCATGATTTAGCATGGGTGTCACGCTAAATGAGAAAGAAGGTGCATTGACATTAGGAGCAATTTCAAGATTTGATATTTTGCTAGGTGCTGCTGCTGCAACAAAAATAACATGTCAAAGCACTAGTTAAAATTAATTTCAATGTAAAGAACATGCAAACTCATATCCATTCTAAAATGCTAGAATGGAAATCCAATTGTGCAAGAATGGCTAGCCAATGTTCCAGTCGATGCAGTGGACAAAATAGATGAGGTCTTATACCAAATATTACAAATTATCTAGATGAATAAAAGCAAGAAATAGATCATCAGCATCTGCAATCTACCACAATCTTGAGGAAGCATAGAAAGGTGATAAAAAACCTGCATTATTTGGTTATGAAGCTGGCAGCAAGGTCTAAATATGTAAAGATAAAGCATTACTACTTACAATCTTCCCATTCAAGCACTCTAGATTTTGCAGTCGATTCTTACTAATGTTAAGAGGTAAAGGAGGTGCAATAACTGCATGTACAAAGATTATGCATTACATTATATCATCACAAGTAACATTGCAGTAGAGCAAATGACAATACCAGAATCATAGTTGGAAAACTGTCCCTTGAGCACAGAATTTGCTACCGTATAGGGTTGTCCATGACAGGCAAACATTTTTTACATGACCTTGATCTTTCACACTTCCTCGCCCTTTCCCACGACCTCTTCCACGAAGAGAAGTCACACTTCCTCTAAATAGGCCTGCAAGATGACATGACAGCATAGATTGGCTACTTGCAAGAACGAATTCAGCTTATCCACCATCTTTCGACCTGTATTCCTCCCATGCATTGCAGTTCAGTTCGTCCTCTACTTGTCCTTGCACTCCATTGCAATCTTCTTCCCATGCATCAGAACAACAAAAACCAGATTAAAAATGTTGAGAAACAACCGTGCATGATACCTTGAGTGGTAGAATCCATTCCTTGCAATAGATTGACACCATGATCATCAGATAACAGAAAAACACATTAGAATAGCAAAAACGAAATGGAAAAGCATGAAAAATCGGTCAGCATACCTTCATCACTCATAACCTGCATCAAAAGAACTCAATGTCAAATTATTGCCTAGAGTAGAGACCAACGAAAGAAGGATTTAGCAAAGCAAAAGAAGCATTCAGCAAAGCGAAGGAAGCATTCAGCAAAAATCGTATGCGTCCATAATGTTGTGGAAGGGCCATCGGTCCAGCATTCCCACCTGGCCCATCCCACATCAGCTCCCCCCTAAATCGGTCGCCTACGGGGGCTCTCGATTTAGTCGGTCGTTGATGTGGCATGGGCCAGGCAGGAATGCCGTCCCCATGATCCTTCCACATAACATCACACCTCCAAGGAAGGCATGGAGACGTGTTCACCTAGAGCAACTTAAAACAAAGGTTTTATGACAACCAAGTATTCACCTAAAGCTTGTTTCCGTAACACGGCAGAATTAACTTTGTCGTAGTTTGGACTAAATAACAAGGGACATGTTTCAGAATTGAGAAGAGGGGGCCATCCCTCGAATTTAGATTTTGGATGAACAAGTACCCGGATTATTGAAAATAGAATAGAAAAAAATTTATCGTCCAGGTAAGTAAAACTCTAATTTGATGGATTTTACATTATTCTCACAAAAATTTGACAGGAAATATCGGCGGAAATTATGGGGAGGAAATTCACTGCTTTATCAAATGGGCCGGTGGTCTCGTGGTTAGACCAATGCGACCACCGTACAAATCCCACTGTCACTACAGACAGCTGTTAGGTCAGGACTCAGGTCACACTGACGTTCCTTAAGGCCTTGGCTATTAGTCAAATGGACAACCTCTCGGAAATTGCCTAATATAATCTCCTTGGCTCATATATAGACACTGGAGACGATGTTCGAACCCACAACACAAAGCAAACCAGAAACGGTATTTCCAGGTAATAAGTTCGGCCCAGAATTTTGCTCATTCGTCTAAAACAAGGATGCTGCTAATTTTTGATGATTTTATGTGTTAATCAGATGGATTCAGTGAAGGAAACGAGCGAGAACAAAGTCAACGTAGAAGAAAAGGCCCATGATGTTGAGATTGTGAACCAAACCGGGCACAAAATTCTTTTGCGAGAAGCTAATCGTAGAATTAAAGGACCTATCAGACATTCGCTTGCTCCTGATGAGATCCAAACTGTGCGGGCTCCTGCAGATGGAGGCACTTATTTCCGATGGAATGTTTGTGTGCCGGAAAATCCCGATTCCGACCACACTGTAAATTGCAATATTGAGAGCCAGGATTTGATTGATAATTCTAAGCTCACCATTGTTGCTCTGGATGACAATGTTTACCAGATCAACAAGGAGCCTAGATCTAAGTAAGCTTTTACTGTTATATTTTTATGTATTGGGTTTTCTTCTTTCGTATCTATATAAGATATACATTGCATAGCCTGCAGTTAGCCCCGGTCAGATCTATAATTTGCAATTACCCGCTGTCAGACCTATCACATGGAAAATGATGATGGCCACTCATGCCTCTAATTTAGAATTTGCATTACTTAACCAGAACAAAAATGCATCTTTATTCAAAATTGTGATGATCAGCTTGGCAAAATATACTAGCAATATATCAAGAGCTTTTCTAGTATATTAGTGTCAAAGCTCAATATTTAATTTAGCAATACATATTCAATGGTTGCATTACTATTCAAAGATTATATTCAGACCACGATATACCAGTACTTTACTCACAATACTTAGAATCTCAAAAGCCCAAGCCTGCACAATCCGGCAGCTAGTTATATCTTCAACCTGTGTGAATATCGATTAGCCTCAACTTATGTTTATTATATCTCCCATCGTTTACAGAGAAAGTTTCTTTCTCAGCATTTCAAAGCTGGCCATTGAACCGAGAATGAAAGCGGTTCATGACTAAAAATAATTTGTGCACATTATTAGGTTAAAACCTTTTAACCATATGTTGAGCCATTCAACCTTAGATAAATCCGAATGCTGTGAATTGTTGTCTCCATACTTGTAGCAAAAATTATAATAATATGAAGTCTTCTAGACCCAAGAAGTTCATGATGGAGAATATATCTATGCAATAAACGGTGTTCTCTTTATATGCTTGCAAAAACATAAAATTTCCCAATGAAGTTCTCCTTCAATTGTTTCTCTTGTAATCCTTGAACTTGATCTTCAGTTGGTCATTGCTTCTGATGTTGGTCTATGTGCTTCGTCACCATTCTAGAACCCATAACATGAAGGCTGATTTGTAGTCATAAGTATTTGTTGATCTGTATAGTACAAGCATCATCTATACCCATATGTAGGTATTATTTCATTACAATGAGATAGTACATGAAAACCACATCAATGTAGATTTCCTATGTGTTCTTTGCGTCATATAAAGTAGAAATATAGGTAAATAAGAAATTCTTATCCTCGGTAAATCTTATCATGCAGAAGTTGAAGCATCAACTAGGTCTGCTACTGTAGAGGAAAGAAGAGTGTATACGGTCTGCATAGATTAATCTTTAAATATTGCTACAATGCAATGATTTTTCAGCAAGGGGTCAACACATTTTTCCAGAATTAGAAAAGAGGGCAAAAGAGAAGCCAATACCCAACAGCAGAAAATGGATAAATCAAAATGAGGATTAGCTTTGTCGTTCTCCAAACAAACAAGGTCATCTATTTTGCCAAGCCAAGTGTTTCTCATCCTTTTAGTCCTCTTTATTTTCACTCCCAAATAGAAATAAACCATATATTTATTGCATTTGTTAGAATGCCCATAATATTGTACATAGATATTGGAAATATGCTAGGAATCCGTGCTGCAAGATCTGGCTAGATGACTTGCTCCACAACATTTAGGAAGTTCTTTTGCATGTTGTTTCACTTTTTCACTCCGTAAACTACATATACGTCGCATGCTGCACATATAATATCTTTCGAACATGTGGCACTTTTTCTAAATGGGAATATTGCTAATATTATTAGCCGACTAGCGTAAGGTCATTCTAGTTAAACCATCATATGGATTTTTTTTGGAATATCGGACTCACAACTAGAATCAATAGTAAAAACAGAAGCATAATCTATAGTAAATGAATTGAGGCAACATGAAAATTTCCAGAAAGTCTTCCAGGGGGAAGTAAAAACCTTTATTCAAAACCAAAAAATTATATAGACATGAGATCCTAGAGATCCTATTGGGTAAGAAATAGAGAATGTCAAGAGTATAAATTTCTAACGTATCAGAAAATGCACAATAAAAGTTTATGTATTGAACTTCACAGCAGAAAGAGTTTACGACCAGTCATTGTACTCCACAATACGTGGACAAATTTGTAATCACTTGGTTTGATATGATTGTCAGCGCCCTAAAATTAGCCACATCAGCACTCGACCCCGTCAAACTCAAATGCCGTGTTGGAAGGCGCAAATCTCATTAGCTTTGACCCCGTCAAATGCCCCAAACCTCATCTTTTAGCACATGCCACGGGAATATGCTGTCATCATGTGGCTGCAATTTAGCTAGAGGGTGGCCCAGGGATATTATTGTCCTATATACAAGACAAATGGCATGATTATGGGAAGTTTAAATGTCCAACCTTTACAGAATATGCGAGCAAGTGTATATATACATTGATCTACCTTAGGGTAAACCCATACGGGGAGTAGATCTAATCCTGTAAAATAGGAGGCATGGGCAGAAGGAACGTGGCTACATGGGAAAGGTGGGGAAGTTGTATATAAGAAGTTCATACTATAAGAACGTCTAGAGAATTGCAGGGCTAGAGCCTTGCAACTTGAAGATGGCAGATTTCTCTTTGAATGCCAACATTCTTGGGCATATACAGAAGCACACTAGGCCAACTTGCTTGACAGGAATAACCTGCACAGATACACTTGCATTACTATTAGCCTTTCTAATATGGCACATTCTATGCTACAGATCAAAGCCAGGTCCAATTGTGTGGCCAATTGTTGGAATGCTTCCTCAGATTTGGTTCAACCTCAAGAATGTTTATGATTGGCTCACAACCAAGTTGCACGAATCCGGCGGCACCTTCACCTTCATTGTTCCTGCAATTCCAGGCCTTGCAGCAGTTATCACCTCATCCCCTTCCAACATTGAGCATATACTTAAATCCAATTTTCACAACTTCCCAAAAGGTGCCAGATTCACAAGAGCTTTTCATGACCTCCTTGGTGATGGTATATTTAATTCTGATGGCCAGCTATGGCGCCCGCAGCGCCGCATTGCAAGCCTAGATATTCATTCTAGATCCTTTAGAGATTTATCCTTCATGTCTATACAACATCTTGTCCATTCAAAGCTTCTTCCTCTACTTAAATCTGCCACGGTGGCGCAGAGCACAATTGATTTTCAGGATTTGATGCTCAGATTTACATTTGACAATATTTGTATGCTTGCTTTAGGTGTCAATGCAGGTTGTTTATCTACTGATCTGCCAATTGTTCCCTTTGCAAAGGCCTTTGATGTGGTAACTCAGACCACATTTCTGAGATTCATGGTGCCAGAATTCATGTGGAGGCTGCACCGTATGTTGGGGATTAAGAAAGAAAAACGACTGAAAGACGCATTGAAAGTTGTAAACAACTTTGCTGAAAAGGTGATAATTAAAAGAAAAGACGAATTAGAGCATGGTAATGGTGTGAAAAAAGGAGATCTGTTATCAAGTCTGATGCAATCTAAAGCCTCCATGTACTCCGACAGGTTCTTGCGCGATTTTGCAGTTAATTTCATCTTGGCTGGAAGAGACACTACTTCAGTGGCACTGACATGGTTCATGTGGCTGCTAGCACAACATCCTCAAGTTGAACATGCTATATTTAATGAAGTATCTGAAGTTGTCAGGGCTAACAAAGAGAGCAAGAGTGGTGAGCTGTTCAGCATGGAACATGTTAAGAAAATGGATTACCTCCACGCTGCCATCTCTGAATCCATGCGCCTTTATCCGCCTGTTCCTATTGATAACAAAGATGTTATAGAAGATGATGTGCTCCCTGATGGCACCATACTTCCCAAAGGATCCAGGGTGTTTTACTCCATTTATTCCATGGGTAGAATGGAGAGCATATGGGGTTCAGATTGCTTGGATTTTAAACCTGAAAGATGGCTCAGAAATGGAGTTTTTGTGCCAGAATCTCCTTTCAAATTCCCTGTTTTCAATGCCGGGCCTCGGTTTTGTCTTGGCAAGGATTTGGCCTTTCTACAGATGAAATATGTTGCTGCAGCTGTTGTGAAGAACTTTGAGATTAGGTTAGTTCCTGGTCATGTTGTGAAGAAAAAACTCTCCCTAACTCTGTTCATGAAGAACGGACTTCCTGTAACTGTGAAACCCAGAAAGGTGGCCAGCCTTCCATTTGTATAGATGATGCATTGTTTCCAAGATTTCATAATCAAGGATCATCCAAAGACATATATTCTATAACTTACTTGCATCTACTACATAAGTTGCATGTAAACAGAACCTATAAAAAGGTCAATGTTTAGAAAAAATGTACTTCATGCAAACGAGGAATGAATAATGAATGAAATGACACTGATCCTACTGTTTGGACTTTGGACAACTGCTCTTAAGATTTCTATTGATAATATTAATTAGATTGTAAAGAAGCATGGCACCCTAGTATTAATTAGATTGTAAAGAAGCATGGCACTAGTGCCATTTTTGCCACTGTTCATAATTGGGCATTTTGCGAAGATGTTGCTATTAGTCAGACAAAGAGTGCTAAAATCCAAAGATGACTTGCAGGAGTTTCAGCTCTTGTGAGCCTGTCTACTTAATAAAAGGACGATACCTTATCACAGTCGGGCGGGACCATCTGCAAGTTGCACGGCTATGAACAGAATCCTTGTTAGCAAATTCCGCGTTCGAACAGGCCTTCATAAAGAGTTTACCTACTCTTTACAGCCCTCAAAATCATCGGAAACCGACATCTCAACAAGCTTGAGAAATAAATAGTGTTGGCCAAACTTTTTAAACCAAATCGGAACATTTGTCATTGTCCGCTTGCAATTTGTCTACTTTCGACATGAACAAACCTTCTTTATCCCCAAATTTGCCCAACAATATGGCTAACATCATTTAACCATAGAAATTTTGAATGTCCATGTGAGGGTAGTGGAAGTTTATAGAATAGAATAGATTAGATTTTTTTATCATCCACGGAGACCAATTGACCTATGGGACCTAAACAAAGAGAACAGTAAGCCAATTACTGCCAGGAATAAAAAACCCCCGCCCCGAAGGGTTTTCGAGGGAAAAACCTTGGCAGTAATAAGTATGCTGGTATACTGTACAGTAATATAGTGTTATTCAATACCGCACTGGTGAACACAGTTGAGTCCGTGTATCTATCACCTCTTGAAGATATGAGCCCAGCAAGCCCACGGACGTCGTGTTCAATAGCTCATGCAATGGCTGGCCAGACACAACTAACTAGGAGGAGGAGGAGGAGGAGGAGGAGGAGGAGGAGGAGGAGGAGGAGAGTTTTAACGTCACGCCACTAGGCAGCATCCAACTGGACATGTGATCACACACGCCATACTACATTGCTCGATTGCTCATAATTGTTGGTAATATCAACAAACTCAAATATACTACTACAAAAATGTTTGTCAATTATGTGTATTATATGTTTGAGAAATATTATGATCATAGTAACGCCAAGCTCATTATTCATGCTATTAATTCCATAGGTCATAATTCCGTGCTTTTAATTTTATATATTTTCATTCATCTTGTCTGATATAAGAAATTTACCGCAGCAGCCTTTGGTTTCAAAACCTGCCTCGTAATAGATTTGTATCAATGTGGAGGGGTTTGTTGTAAACTCGCAATTCTAACTATATATTGGTGCCCAGGATATGGGGCCATTATGTTGGTAGGGATAGATATTGCAGGCACATGTAAATGTTGCTTAAGCTTCTTTCTCACTGTTGCAAAATATATGGTATTCGGGATTTAATGTTCTCGCAGCTTGATAAAAAAGAGTTCCTTTTGTATTCCCGGTGGCATTATTTTGATTTTTTGAATTCATAAGAGAAGAGAGAGAGGTACCACTGATCTCATTAGCTTCTTCGTCTCGAATAGCTTTAATTTCATAAAAATTGTGGTAGACATCTTTGTGAACAAGCCACTTGTTCACAAAAACAACTTTATTGACAAGAGAACTTCCAAAACTTTAGTATGATTGACAATGCAAATGATAAATCACAACAAATATGAGATTGTTTGTTGCACAAACACCCAAGCACATAAGAAGCTACATTCACATTGTTATTCTTATTGGATGAATAAATATGAACACCAAAGATTCATGCGTGCTTTTATATGATGCAAATGTTTATGAGCAAGTATATTTCCTTACCCTCATCTTTTGTTTTGTAACATTTAGGTTGCAAACCCACAATTTGTTCTATCTGGTGTTGGATAACAATTGTTGGTGTTGGCCTTTTGAAAAGTGAGGACATTATGTTCACAACTTGGGGGGCTTCGTATTCAATATGATATCCTCTTGGAAGAACCTACCTACCTACCTATCTTTGAAGAAGAAAATCTTAGCCTGCTCATGGATGAGGCTAGTGAGGTGAGTAATTTTTGAAGCACAACCTGGATGATCGAGGATGATCTATCTTGAGAAGGGATGGATTGATATGAAGCAAGCACGGGGGGATGGTCCATGTTGAATGTCTTCAATCTGTGGAGCAAAGATTGAAAAAAAAAAAAAAAAAACTTGCAAATATGTCATTTCTCGGATTAGATATGAACATAATAGACTGCAAGAAAGTAAGAGTTGTTCATAAATATGCAAGCAGTTTTAGAGAAATCGTCCCAACCTGCAAAGCACATGCTCCAAAAGGTACATATAGTCGCCTTTTTATCATCTTATTTTCTCATTCTAACTTTCTTGAGATAATCCTAGTACGAATATTGAGCTTATCAATTGCAAAAGTAAGTTGTTGTAAGATCCAACGGCAATAGACTCTTTTATAGCCAAATTAGAATAACCCACATTGGTTACTTGGCATAGATTACTCGGCATAGATTACTTGGCAGCAAAACTTTTCTTAGTAATATTTTCAATAATCTCCACCATTGGCATCATGGAAATGGAAACCTTTTATATTGCATCAGTGAAAGTTTTATGGGCCTATGGTTGCTTGGACTGCAGACCACCTCTCTATTATACAGTTTTCATCCCAAACTTGGAGTGTAGACGTTTCAAGTCTCGGAGTTTGGTAATTTAAGTGTCATATATTGAGCTATGTTGGACTAATTGGATTTTACGTAACAATCAAATCTATGAAGTTTGACAAATTGAGTTTTACCTTTAATTTGTTGTTCCTATGCACCTTCCATCTTATCATGGTTAAGGTATTCTTTATGGATCAATGTGGATCAATCTAAGCAATGTGTAGTTGTGCTTGCTCCCCTTGCAGATTTTTGAAGCTTGGGCCAATGTACTTGATGTTCCATGAGGTGCACTTGATATTACATGGTCAATGAATTACGTCCTTCAATAAAGAAAATTTGTGTTCGGATTCTTCTTAAAAAGACGTGCGGCCTTTGTCTATTATAACACTCTTTGCCTAATAGGGCACTACAATTTTATATAAATATTGATCTCATATTGAATACGTCTTGATCTTGTTTTGT
>JAANSK020260206.1:0-12440 GCA_011763485.2 Isoetes engelmannii | reverse complement strand
GCATCCCTGACGAATACCACGACCAAGTGGAAAAACTTCTGATGGCTCACCATGGAACAAGACAGCCGCCCGGGCCGATACATGTAGCCTCATGATGTCTGATGTGAATTGATGCCCAAATCCCAATCTAATCATACATAGGCGCATGAACTCCCAGCTTAAACTGTCATATGTCTTCGCAAAATCAAGCTTGAGATGCACGACAAGAAGGTTCCGTCGACGTGCCCAATAGATTCCCCCGTAAGCAGCAACTACATTATTCAGAATGCATATTTTTTGAAGGAAGCCTGATTGAGTGGTAGAAATGGACTCAGCCAAGATTCCCTTTATCCGTTCTGCAAAAGTCTTGGCAAATATCTTATATACAAATGACAACAAGGTGATTGGCCGCCAGTCTAAAATAGTCTGAGGATCCTTAACCTTAGGTATGAGTGAGATGGCCTCTATGTTCAGAATTCTATCCAAAGCAATAGACCGATGAAAATCACAAAAGGCATCGTAAACATCTGTCTCCCACCATTTCTAATATTCCTGAAAGAACACAATTGGCATACCATCCAATCCTGGGCACTTGCCTTTTTTGAATTCAAGGACTGTTGAACCTAAATCATTAGCCGTTATGACCGCCTCTATTGAAATGCGCTGCTCCTCAAAAATGATGGGGGAGATCCTGATAAAACTGCATCTCGCATTTGTGACTGGAAGGGAAGATGTCTCTCAGCAAAGAAGGTCTGGAAGTGATTGTGTAGATGTTGCTTGAGCTCTGCTGGTTCAGTGAGCACCAAGCCATCTGGAAGCCTCAATGAGGACATGGTTGACGTCATACGACGCCTCTTAGCTGCTCGAAAGAAAAATCCCGTACAACGATCTCCATCACGAAACCACTTGAGGCCTGCCTTCGTCTTCGCCTGTTGGATTTGCTCCTCTTCTGAAGCTTGGATTTGTGCCAGAATGTCTTGTTCATGAACTCCTGGAAGAAGTCCATGTACATCCGGACTGGAGAAGGTCCTGATACAAGGTGTCCAGCAAAGCTCGACCTGCTACTGTAGACTCTCGGCCCCACTGCTTCGCAAAACCTTTGACCGCTGCAAGTGCATCGAGTACGCCGGCCATCCCTCACCGTCATCTGAAGGCAGTTGTCCAAATGCTCTTGCAAGCCTCCTGAAAGTCAGCATCCTTCAAGAACTTTACATTCAGACGAAAGCAGGTCCGTCCCGGACGCCGCTGCTGCAAAGGCTCATCTGAGAGGAATTGTGGATGATGGTCCGTCCCGGACGCCGCTACTGCAAGAGGCTCATCTGAGAGGAATTGTGGATGATGGTCCGAAACTGAGTTGTCCATGAGGCAGGACCTTAAGAGACCTGGAAATGCCACAGCTCCAGCTACATTCCAGTAAGCTCTATCTAGCCGAGAGCTTGCACGACCCCCACCAACATGACCATTGCACCAAGAAAAAGCACCTTCACCATCAATCTCTGAGAAGTTGCAGCCGTGGAGTAGACGGAGCCACTGCTGGCGTTCAAAACCAGACACCACCGCCGACGTAGCCCCCAGCCGATCGGACTCCACTTCCACCATATTGAAATCCCCAACGAAAATCCAGGAAATGTCATGGCCCAAACTGAGAAATTTACATCGCACGGAAGCCCACAATGAAGCTCTCTGAGATGGCCTGTTGTGAGCATTTTAACAAGTTGACATTGAACATTTTTAGTTTTAGGTCACATATTCACTTGGTTGTTGCAGATCTTCACTAATGTAAATGTGTAAATGCGATAACGGGTGGCCTATAGAGTTCAGAATTTGTACGGCCTTAAGTCTTTAAGAATTTAGGGACTTTATGCTCTAGGACGAATTTTGTGGAACATTGTCATGGTTGCTTCTTGACTATTTGTAAAGCTAGGTCGTTCTGATTCTGCAAAGAAGTGACAACTAGTTAGATCTATGTTTCATCCCATTTAGGGTAAGTTAGACAGTCATTTGGGCCTTTGCCCAAAGATAGGAATGTTTGCCCTTGTTGTGGCCTTCATCTTGAGTCGGTGGAGCATTGTCTGGTCCTATGCCCTCACTTGCAGGTTGCCTGGGATTGGGTGAGGGCTTTGTTTCACGTCAGGCTGTCTCGCCAGCAGTTGTTGCTTCATTTGTATCCTGGTGTCTGACCCCTCTTGAGAAAGCAAGCCTTGCATTTGTGTGTGGCTTGGCTGGTGTGGTTGGTCTGGAAGCGGCGGCGGTTGTGGATCTTTCAGGGGATTCAGCAGCTTTCGGTCTCTCTTGTTCCCCCACTCAGGTATAAGTTATTTCAGAGCTTTCTTGTGTTCCCGGGATCGACGGAGCGGAAGTTCACCATTTGGCGGGACTTCCTGGGTATTGTGGATGGTGATGGGCGGTTTGTACAGCATTAGAGTTGCAGTTCTTTGTGAGTCTGTTGTGGAGTGTTGAGGTATTGCTGTCTCTTTGGGGCAGTTCTCCTTTCCTCCTCACTTGATTACCATTCTGTTAATATATTGGTGATCCAGTTCTTCAAAAAAAAAAAAACATTGTCATATGATTGAGCTTTTAGAGTTTTCTTTTTTTGCCTTTCATCATTATATTAGATTATAATGTAGTCCTAATTAGATTTTGTGGAAGATGGGATTACTTTTTGGTGTTGTTTAGTTGCATTGCAACTGTGAGCTCAAGTTAGCTTGGATTAAAATATAGAAGCATCGTCATTACATTCTTGGAGTAGGCGATTGTTATTCCTAGATTATTCCCTCATCCCTAAGAATGGGCCTTCATTTTACGGCCATTTGTGCTATTCTTTGTTATTGTGAAAGGATGTCTAACATTATGGCTGATTACAGCAACCCCAATGGCAAAATCAATATAAGGCTTAGGTGCGCAACCTCAAGTACAAGATTGGGTAGGGGTATGTAATGATCAAGGCAGTCCATAAGTACATGTACAGGAGGGGTAGGAAAATTAAATTTTCCTATTTACATATGTAGGGCTTGTCCCATCTCTAAAAAGTCGTATACAGGGGTTTTCAGTTGATCCCTTGCACGCACATGAGGTACCCCCATATGCATAGGTAAAACCCTTGGGCTTTGACTTCGGTGAAAGTATTAATTTGTGGCGGAATAGTGCACAATATCGACAAATATTTACCGGATGCGCAATTGAGAAGCGTGAGAGGAGATTTCAAGAAGACAACATGCTTATTGAAGAGGTAGATGAAGACTTTTATGAACTTATTATCATGAGACGAACGTTTTTTAACTTGCCATTGTGATTTTGCATAAGTTCTTATCTTATAACTACTAAAACATTATCATATGATATGCGGATTCTATTCACTATACCTACAATGTTTTTATAAGATAAATTTTCTTTAACTTCATATTCTGATTTTGTTTAAGTTCAATAACCTTATAATGTGATATGATATTTAATGTCTATTTCTCCCATTATCTATATGGCGTATCTTCGATGTAGCATTTTGATTTGGTTGCAATATCATACTGTAGCTATTGAATACTTGGTGGATAATGGTAATAAATTGATTATAATATAATTTGAATTTTCTTATCTTAGTCGAAGAATGGGATCCGGTTGTGAATTTTGTTTGCAGGCACGATCCGATTCGAAATTATAATTTCTGGGTTTTTGGTAGTGTGTTCTGGCTGAGCTTCATGCTAGAGTCTTTGTCCTCAGGAACACATGCTATGTTGGGTTTATATATGACTCCACCTACCACATCGAAATTATAATTTCCGGCTGAGTGGGAAATTTTCCGTTAGTGAAAAAATAGGTTTCCGAAACGCTGGTTTGCCCTTTGAGCAACCCAAAAACCTAATAGGATGCCACGTATGTGAATCAGCTAAAGTAACACTTGTCAACGCGCATAATGTAACATGGCCTAAAAATCTGTTGCCAAGTTTTTCATGTGTATTGGTCGTTTTGTTCGGCACAAACAGGCATGACGGATCGTTACTTTCAGAACAGTTTATCCGATTATTCGGAGCAGGATGATATAGATTTATCTGACTTGGCAAATGCCCAGAAAATCCCGAAAACTGCAGAGGGTTTTAGTGTAAATCTTGCTGCTCCATTTCGACAACTCTATCTCCCCAATTCGGAAAAATTATCTAGAGAAGCCCTCAATTTGAAAGATGAGGTATGTGAGTTTTCAAGTCATAGATACTTTAACATTATGTCTGTGTGCTGGAAATTGTGTTTGTTCCTTTCATCTTCCATTATTTCTTGCTGTTCCAGAAATGTGGGAATTTACGTACGTGGGATGAGCCACATGTCTATGCATGGGCCAGTTTTTAGTTTGAGCATTTGTTTAGATCAATTCTTCAGCCTTCATGTTTCTGCTTGTGTTTCCATACTCATAAATGATTATTTAAAGCCACATTTATAGACTTCTAACTAGGTGCAAATGCTTGTTTGTTTTGGAAGATTGTACTGAAAATTTACATTGTAATCGGGGGAGATCCAGAGTGGCATGGCACAAAGCTTGAGACATGGCACCATAAGCTTATCTTTTCTTTATTTCATGTTTAGATTGTGCAGGCAACATGGGAAGGATATGGGAGAAAAGTTAGAGATCCATTTCTCTACACAGGCGTGCTCGGCACTGCATATTTGTGCTTTCAGTCATATCAAGTGACTGGAAGCAAAAACGATCTTGATCTATGCATTGAGATTATTGATCACTGTACTGCTGCTGCAATGCCCATGAAACAGTAGGTCTTCTTCCCTGCTTCATTTGACCTTGCTTATGGTTGTTTATATTGGATGGTCTGTTAATGTGGTTGCTTGCAGATATGTAACTTTTATCTGTGGACAACCAGGAATCTATGCACTTGGGGCAGCTGCTGCTAAATGCCATAATGACAAGAAAAGGGTAGATTATTATGTCGGTTTGTTTGAAGAGGTAAGAAATTAATTAGATTATCTGAAGTTATAGATCCGTGAGCTTATGCTTTTGTATGTCCTAGTGATCAAATTGGCTATCTTAATGTTTCTAGGCAGGAGGGTATGGATATAGATACTTTTGCTCCTCTGTTCCCTTGGATGGCAATTTTGTGTTTGTGGTGCATTATTCTGAATATGTTCATCCTGCTCTTGCAATAGAAACTTGAATCCTGTTTTCCGTATGTTGACACTGATGTTGGGGGGTCAGAAGCATTCTGTGTCAGCTGAAAACGGAGAGTGTTTGCTGGCTACTTAGTTGGTGCTTTAATTATCATCTTACTATCATTTGGTTATCCTGCTTGAGTGCTTTATGATCTTTGCAGGTTGCTAATGAAAGGGCACTGGCTGTTGGTCCAGCCGAAGGTGGGCTTGGCATGCCTTATGAGCTGCTCTATGGCCGAGCAGGGTTCCTTTGGGCTGCCTTGTTTTTGAACAAGTACATTGGCGAGGAGACCATTCCTTGGACCACAACTGTAGGCTGATGGTTTTCTATTTTTTATGACTTACATCTACCAGAAGTCGCATAATTGTGTCTTATAATATTGATTGCAGGGTCCAATAGTCGATGCTATTATAGCGGCAGGGAGAGCGGGTGCATCCAATACTTCATGCCCACTAGTGTACCAGTGGCATGGAACAAGATATTGGGGTGCAGCACATGGCCTCGCAGGCATTATGCATGTGTTACTGCATTTCCCTCTCTCTAAGGAGGATGCAGATGATGTAAAAGGAACTCTCCATTACATGATAAATCACAGGTTTGTACATGGTGGAAATTATCCATCAAGTGATGGGAATCAAAAGGATAAGTTAGTACATTGGTGTCATGGTGCCCCTGGTGTTGCACTAGCCCTCTGTAAAGCAGCTCAGGTATGTAGTACTAATAGTACAGATTTTGTTAATATTTTTTGAGACTAAATGTCTTATTGAATTATGTAGGTATTTGATAAAGATGATGCATTCAGACAAGCAGCTATAGAAGCTGGGGAGGTGGTTTGGAATAAAGGGCTACTACGCCGTGTCGGTCTTTGCCATGGTGTTAGTGGAAATACATACGTATTTTTAGCCTTGTATAGGCTGACAGGCTCAAAGAAACATCTGCATAGAGCAAGAGCATTTGCTGGGTTCCTATATCATCGAGGACGGCAGTTGATATCAAAAGGTGAAATGCACGGAGGAGATCATCCATACTCCTTGTTTGAAGGTCTGGCAGGAATGGCGTATATGTTTCTGGACATGGTACAGCCAGAGAAGGCAAGGTTTCCTGGCTTTGAGCTTTGACCTCCAAGATTTTATTGCATGGATCTAGCATGCGCTAGTTCCTTTGTCTAGTAAGGCAGGCAAGCATGGTGAACAAAGTGAGTTGATCCTTGTTTGTGTAATACGAACCAAAGACAGTGGTGGAATGAAATTCAAACGGCTTAAAGAGGCGCTCAAATCTCTTTGGCAACCCGATGCCTCTCTCCATGCTGCATTTTGTTTGTTGGGATTAATATGATGTGTTAGTTTTAAATGTGGAATGGTGTGGCATATTGTTAAGTGATTTTGAGGGGTTTGAATTTTAAATTTTGCACTAAAAAACTACATGTACAAAATGTAAATTGGAAAATGTTTTCTTCTGGCATCCAAGCCTAAACAGCTTTTGAGATTGGCACTTTTCTGCATAAAATTTTAACAGTGGTATGGTCTTTGAGTTTATAGGACGACCTTGCTTTTTTTGGTTGAAGTTTTTCTTAGTAACTTCATACAACTAGTCTCGTGCCACACGGAGTTGACAATGAACTGCACACGCACTTGTGATCAACTGAGCATTCCAATTACAGCGGCAGGGTACAATGTGGCAGTATATGAATTTACATTAGTTGAAATACATCAGAAGCTAATACTTAGCATAAAGGGACATGCTGCATATACGAGGGAAATGAATAATTAGACCTTAAATCCAGGTTCTATTATGTTAGAAAGATGTGATCCCCAGGAGAACTGTTCGCATTGCCCATGTAATTGATATCAAGGACTGTATTTCCAAAGTCAGCTGCACGTAGAGAAAGTTAGAATTAAAAACCTATCCAAAACATGATCAAGTAAATCTTAAATTTACAGTAAGATGATCAAGTAAATCATAATCCATATCCATAACTCACCTTCATAAATAGTGCGGACAATGTCGACCCATTCTGGAACAAGTTCCCTGAAGATGATTCCATCTGGACGTGCATCAAGTATGGTCAACGAACCTAAAATCATAAAAACATGTCAGGATTGTTTTCCTTCAGTGTCCATCCCAAAATTTGGTGACAACCTGAGGCAAGCCATTTGTTAGAGCAAACATGGCCAGTGCAAGATGGCAGTGGAGCCAACCAAAGAACATTACGTAAGTTCATGCTATCGTCATAAGACAGTTCTGAACCTGTGCAATAAGAAAAATAAGCAAATCAAGAAAGCTCTGAACAGGAGGACTTGGCAAAATATGTCCTGCAACTTTACCAGCCTGACAATAGCCAAGATTGTATGGGAATGTCTTCTCATTGTACTCTGGATACTCTCTTGAATGGAACCTGATAAAATTCTGTTATCTTTCAGCTATGAGATGTTTCAACAAAGGAAGTTAGCTACTCTTAAACAAAGGTGGAAGCACTCTTACAAGATCCCAAGTCTATTGGAGGCATAACCAGTAAATAAATGTCCATGGAAAAGGTCATATCTGCTTATGGAAACATTGAGACCAACTGAAGGTGCAAGTTCAGCAATTGCCTCAAACAGAAATCCCAAATATTCATTGACCTCCTGCAAAAGTAGCAATATTGTTTATGCTACAAGTATTAACAACAAGACAAACATGTACGTTTAATACGAGCCAACGTTTTTCTGACTGTAGAAACATGTTTGAATGAAGGCATATGAAAAAACCTTAGCTAGGATGTCATGATAGACAATTTTCAACAGAAGAGAAGGCTCTTTGATATAATGATATAATACAAGAATCATAAAACAGGATCCTTCTGAACCCTTACCTTTTTAGCAAAACGTTTGCCACAAGGATACTTGGTCAGCTGGCACTTGTCTGCATTCTCTCCTTCAACAATAGGTACCTGCATCAATGCACAAATAAGATAATTCATAGTCTTAACATTATCAGTACAGGTAACACTTGATCTTGCAATATGTAAAGGACTAAAGACATACAGGATAAAGATCAACTCCCAATTCTTTGTACAGAGCTTGGGGTTCTCCAGCCCACTCCATTGCTCTTTTTGCAAGCTCCCTGACAGCTGCAGGAGGCCATCTAATTGCCCTCTCCATTGCTGTTTTAGTCCTAATATTGCCTTGCAAATTTCTTCTAGAACTAGAAAATAATCCTCCAGAAGACTGAATCCTAAAAGAGCCCTGCGGCACTTGAGGTGCCACTAAATATTTTAAACAAGACCTGAGCTCTTCGGCACGGGTAACGTTTACTGTATCAGCTTGTTCATTATCGGCCATCAAAGACAATATGTCTGCAGCACATTTTCTGGCAACAAGGTTGTAATCTTCATCACTGGAACTGGACACTGTCGAATTGCCATTGAATGGATCTTTACAATTTGTACGATGCAACCGGCGTGGCTGTGTCAAGAATAATGGCGAAGGAGCCAAGCCTGAAATTTTGAAAGGTTGTACAAAGAATGCCAAAAGCAGGAAAAAATATTGGGTTCCTTTCATTTATAAGGAACTTCGGCGCTCGCCAGAGCTACAGTGTTCAAGGTCGTAGAGGCGGCAATGGCCCATGCCTCGACTTGATTAGGATTGGCGAAATCCCTTGATGCACTAACGGGGACGCATCTTGTGAATTTTCCGCTAAGGCGATTGGTCGGGGGAAAAACCTGAGAGCTCCCCTGACCTGACTTTCAAGAAATTCTTGCGAGAGTTGGTTAAAATTTCAGTCTTGCATAATCGAGCTGGTTAAAAGTTTCTGTCTTGCTGTATCACTTGGGTTTTCTATGGGATCATTGGATCCCCGAATATACCTGGCATTATGCCAGATCAAGGGCCCGGGAATTTACACCTCAGACCCCCGTATTCTAGAACGCTCCCCAATGGTTCTTGAATACACGAAACAACAAAACATAACAATAGTGCCACATGAAGAAGCAAAACATTCAAAACATCCCGACACAAGTTAGCAGCCTGTGCATGTGGGGGAACCACCTGATTCTGGAAGCTGCAGTTCTACTTAAATGAACAAGAAAGAAATATAACTTGCAAGACAGGCTGTACATGATGAACTCGGCTGTACCACAACATAGGTCTCAAAACCAGGGCACAAAACATGAGAAAGACTCTGACATGACTTCAGAGTCCGCTCACCAACAACAGCAGATCACAAACATATTTACAATGAACAGGATTCCATTCTACGCCTGCATAGTGCGGAAGTGATCGCGTCCAAGCCGCTCCAAGGTGTTCAGATGCCTTATCAATATTGCCCTCACCAGATTCATGTGTCCTCTGAAAACACGGCGTTGCTTGAGCGAGACTTTTAGATCATCCATATCTAAACAATGCAGTGCCTCATCCAACCGTTGCATAGTGTTGCACAACGCGGTCTTGCACTCTCGAATAGACATCGTGATTTGCTTTGCAAGTAAGTCCACATCTACATGCAAATGGAAGCATTCAGACCTGCTAGCATCACCAACATGAGCTATTTCAAACTGTTCCTCCTTGGACTCAGTGTCAACGGTGACAACAGGACTGAAAACCACATTTCCATCCGCCAGAGATTCACTCTTCTCTCTTTCAGTATCTACACCTAGAACAAGAAACCAGTAAACATATGTACATGAGAAAGCACATGCATATTTCATCTACATAGCAGAAAACGTAGGATCATCTGTGTACATAGGAATGAAACTTTGCCAAGGGCTAAAGGAAGGATTCATATTGGCTTCGGAAGAAGGCCCCTCTTCTTCCATTGGATCTAAATCAGCCATCTCATCATCACCAACTATCTCAACTTCACCAACCTCGGCACGCGCATCCCAATAACGTCTTCTTCCTTTTCCAACTCTTTCCAATGGCACTATTCCTGCAGGCAGGACAAAAATCACATTTTTAACATCACTATGTGTGGCATGGGCAGGATTTAAGGTCAATCTCCAAGCGGCCTCAACACGCTCTTGGGAGATGAAGGCAGTGTTCGTAGGAAGGACCCATGCTCCACTGAACACAAACTTCTCCGCCTGAAGCATTCTACGCACCGTTTGGATAAGGGATGCAGTCACCCGCCTCTTTCCATGATACATGTGGAAGTGTTTAGCTTTGGCAAAGAGGTTACGGTTATCCAGGACCACGCAATTCTTTATGTCCCCTGCTCCATAGAGGGCATAAAGATTCTTTCCTCTCGCATTCTTGAAGTGGTGCTTGTGATGCACTTTACCAACATCCTTGAGGTAGTATCCAATCATGCCTTCGTAACAATGAAGCCTTGTGTCCCACAAGGCTTTGCAAAGTATCAGGCCGCCAGCAGGCTTATGCGTATCCCATCCCAACTACTTCTTCAGCCTCAAGTTGACGGCTATTGGGTTCTTCAAGTAAATCCGCACTACACCTTGGATATGAAGATGCTCGAGATTAGACCCTCTCTCAAGACTGATAACACCAGCTAGACATTCTGATTCCAAGAAGCTGCACACTGCACTGTAAATCCCCTCCCACACATCCGTACCACCAACACTAACCGTGATACTCACATCCAGGCAAGAAGGTCCATCACTCACAGCAGGACCATGCCTATCAGGCTTAGTGATAATCTTCTTCCTCAACGGAAGTCTCTTACCATGTGGGAATACTTGTTTCCCAGGGCCTTTATCCACAAACAGAGGAGGAACACTCGTGAATTGAAAAGCAGGAGCATGTGTTTCAGCCACAGGAGTAACTCCTGTGAAAAGCAGGAGAATGTGTTTCAACCAGGGGAGGAACACCAGTAAAGTGAGAATCAGGAGCATGTTTTTCAACTTCGGCAGCAACAGGAGCTGTCTGCGCAGGTCGCTGATGAAGAAGAGGAGACCCATCTGCAAGGGTCTCTGTTTGGACTTCCACAAAACCACTCCTCTGAAACAACGAATCATCTGAAAGCCTAAAACCCTTCCACAAACCTCTGCATGCTGCTACAACGCTACTCTCAAAGGGCCTTCCCTCAACATCAACAGAACCCTTCCCACTGGCCCTGGCTAATTTCCGAAACAACATCCTGCACAAACCTCAAACCTTACCTGCAGTTCCAGAGGTCGCTGATGCCATCCCGCAGTTCAAATTGAAGGCACAGACCACGCAGGACCTAGACCACGACATCCTCAGGCAGGAATTAGCAGCCCCCATGTGCGCACAGGGGTACTATTCCTGCACCATCGAAACCCCACAACAAAAAAACTACCCTTCCCTAAATGTAGGACCACCATTACAAAAACCATACTCTTAACATAATTTGGGGCGACATCTGGGTTCACATCTAGGGGGAGGGTCACTAATGGTGGATCATTGATCCAATTGTGGATCATACCAAAATCGGTTAAATTCTCAGTAGTAATGGGGACCTTAAAAATTCGTAAAGAACGGGAAGCCGTGATTACTGTTAAATTACGCTTCAATTTTTTTTGCACAATGTTCTCCGCCGCTTGCAAAGTGGCGCCGCCTGACTCTGCTTTCCCCTGTTTCTGCCTAACTCTGTGTTTCCGCCTAACTCTATTTTTCTGTTCAAGCTATAGCAGTGCAAGCACCTCAAGTGCGCCATGGAAGATGCTAGCAGGTTGGATTCTTCAGCAGGTCTTTAGCATGTTTTTCAGCGGTCTTCAGCAGGATTCTTCAGCTGTTTTGAGCAATTCTTCAGCAGGATTCTGGCTCTGAAAACTGGGAAGAATGTTTAGGGCAGAGATCCGACGCCTAAAAATCATGCCAGAAGCTATTTTGAGCTATCTTGATGCAAAAAATCATGCCAGAAGCTATTCCTGTAGTTTTTGAGCTATTCTGCCTATTCTAAAATCATGCCAGAAGCTATTTTGATGCCAAAAATCATCCTCGAAGGTATTCCGACGGTTTTAGAGTTGGCTATGGCGATCTGGTAGTTAAAATTTGAAACAAAAGGTGAAGATACAGCAGCGGTGGACGAAGAAGACCCACAAGTGGATATGACCAGAGATTCGGCCCTTCCATCACCATCGCAGCTTCCTTTGCAGCTCCATCATTTCCTTTTTTCATCGCCATCGCCTTAAATCATGGTATGGATGCAGGTTCTTTAGCAGGTCGGGTTCTTCAGCAGACGACTGATGTATTTCAACCAGAACTAAACTCAAGCCATCGCAGCTTCCATCGCCAGACGCCAGAAGAGAGGATTTTTTGTGGATGCCACGTGCCCTCTGCATTACGCCCTGTAGGGGATCTCGGTGACGCCGCCAACCGAGGCGGCGCACGAGCGGCGGAGCCGCGAGTGCCGCCGAGGC
>JAANSK020260195.1:0-12441 GCA_011763485.2 Isoetes engelmannii | reverse complement strand
TTGGCCACGGTTTGTATGGTTACAACTCACATATTGGAATTTAATGGCCCAAGCTTAAGTACCAATTGAAGATAAGAGATTCTACCCATTGATTAGCATGTGGACACTCAACCATGTCATACTGGCTACAGCAAGCACTTTAATCATTGGACACAACAACAGAGGAGCTTGCCCACTTAGTATCTCAGAGATGAGCTTGGATCAATGGTTGAACTCTCAATGTCTATCTCAATTTGTCTATCTACTGTCTGGAATGGCAGTGGGCACTTGGGACATATGAAAATGGATGCTTATCCACGCTAGACTGCTGCAACATTCATGCAACATGGAATAATTTTTAAAATGAACTCATACAGCAAATCCTCAGTGTTCCCAACTGAGATCTAAGAGAGGCATATTATGTGAACCTAGAATTAGAACTTAAATGGAGCTATTTTGGATACATTCTACAACAACAGAAGCAGAGTATGAAATTTTCACAAGGCCAAAGGCAAGAAATCGGATTGCAAGGCAGGAAAACATCTGCTATGTGGAAGGCGGTCGTTTGCAGGATTAGGCGGAATTTTTCTGCAAGGGCGGCCTCCGAATGCCAGCGTCTCCATATACATAATGCCGACATATAATTCTTTCCAAAGCAAATTAAGTACGTTACCTCTGCCAAGACTCGTACTGAGGCTGCAATTTTGGGTCCTTTTCCAGGCTACGCTCAGCAAGCTTAGTGCAAAATTGGTACATTATGGTTAGATGGTGACATTTACAAAGGCTCTTCTGGGCGAAAATCCCAGGTAGAAAACGATGAAAACAAAAAGCGCCTGGGAAAGATGCATATAGGAGCCCACTTAGATGCATGCTTCATAAATGCCTGTATTGGATTTGCCACAAGACGACAAAGCTACGGGAGGTTTGCCAAGAGGAAAAAATTATGATCGAAAAAACGTTTTGATGTACAGTTGGCATGCCACCTAGCATTTTTGCTGGATTATTTGGGCTGCCAGGTGGACTTTTGCGCTCGACATATTTTCAAGACATGAGAGGGATAAATGTATAGAACTAGGGTAACAAGTCCATCCTAGCAGAAAAGTTGATCAGAGTAATTTGAGATCTTATATGCAAAGTAATTTGAGATTCTATATACATAACTGAAAGCACAAGAAAGAGATGTACTACAACAAAGATCTTTAGAATTTTATGTTGTTATTGACAGTCGCAATCTTCAATTTATGTATTAATTGAAAATAGAAAAATAATGTATATATAATGATCTCATTTTGTGTGTTGTTTTGCAGCCTCTGAGAGCCAAGCATTGTCATGATTGTGACAAGTGTGTCTTGCGTTTCGATCACCATTGTATCTGGCTGGGGACGTGTGTCGGTCAGTTCAATCATTGTAGATTTTGGTATGTGGTATGTTACTGATTGTATGTGTGCTTGTAAACTGTCTGTATGGCTGAGCATGTTGTTTAAAAACGGACTCTTATTTTTTTTAGTTTGGGTGCAAGGGGGTGCAATATAAACAAAGACGCAATGATCACTGAGTGTAACATATGGAACTTAAAAACATGATGTTACATGTTACAGATGTGCTACAAAAAAAATATCCCAGCATGCAGATAACGTTGTTTTTTCATCGCAGAAAAGCCTCCTATAAATAAACCGTTACTTGTCAAATATAAATAAACAGTTACTTGCATGGGCTTTGGGTCAAATAGCTAAAACCAAAAACATATCATCAAAGAAAATATAATATATAGTACAACAACAACCGGCCAAGTGTAGATTTGTAGATTAATCATTATCTGACTCTTGAAGTACAAGGATGCTTTAGGAAAGTTGCCATCATCAGAACTGTTTGAACTTTCCCACTACTATGGCACATAAGTAGTATCTTCAATAAAAAAGGACAGTGTTTTCTTGTAGTGCTGCACCTACTTTACTATGGTCATCTAACTTATATGTTGCCCGCCTCCGCTTTTCAAGATGCCTGTACTGTTGTTGCGCTGTGATTATTTACTTTGCTTTGAGACAAACATATGGTACTAGGACCAGGTCACAGGTAATGAAAAAGATTATCTACAGTAGACTATATAAATGACGAGGCAAGAATGAGAGCAAAAATAACGTGGTAAAGATGTAGTATAACGTGGGAGCCATATTTCTTTGTATAGAAAAAATATATTTAGCTTTGCAAGGTTGTCTCAATAAATAAAGGGAAATTTACTAACTTTGGTATGTGTGCCAAAGTTTAAATGAAAGTTTCTGCGCATTTGGTCATATATGACAAAGGATCGGTGTTGTCAATTACTAAAAGTGTTTCTAATCTGGCATCTTCTTGGCATGTAGGTGGTATGTTCTCTTTGAAACAAGCCTTTGTCTTTGGACTACGGTCTTGTACTTCATAACGTTTGCGGATGAGACATCTAGATATTGGTACAGTTCCCTCCACCAGTCATTTAGATGATTCTTTTGTCAACTTTACAGTCTCTTTTTGGGTTTGATTTGCAGGTTGCATCGAGCATTCTTACTGCTAATATTTATTGCCCTACTTTGCTGTTCGGGTTTTCTTGTGATTCTTCTTTTCTTTCACAGGTTTGTATTTGCTTATCAATTTGGAGATTCAATAAAGTGTATTATATGAGACTTACAAGCTGCTTATAATCCAGTTACTTGGTTATCACAAATCAAACGACATATGAGAAAACAAGGAGGCGTCGCATATCATATCTTAGGTACTTCTTGCAGCTTTTACAATGATGACATCATGGAGACTAGGAAAAGGGGCTCAAATTTATGCATCATGCTTGTGCTATTGATGAAGCGTAGGTTGTCTGTTGATAAAGAGGGGGAGTAATTGTTTGTCTTATATTTGAGACCGTCTCTCTATGAGAATTTCAAACGTACCTTCAGATTGATAACTAGCATTTGCTCATACTTGTGCAGGACTTTTCCTGCGGATGTCTATCCTTTTAGCATCGGCTTCCGGTTAAACATCTATGAGTTTTGCTGCGGTAAATTTGATCGCATTTATCACCTTCCCTCACCTGAAGAAATAGATGCCCGCAGAAGATGGCATTTTTTTCCATGTGCTTCTTGCTGGTGATAAGAACAGAGCATGCAAGATGGATTGCAAGATGATTGTGGAGATGGTATATTCATCTAGACATGGTGTTTTGGTATTTTTATGTACTTTGTCCTTGTATAGCTATATTAAATCAGAAAATTTTATTGCTGCTGCTTGACATTGCAAAATGCCAGAAGTTTGGTTGATTATATGCAATTTATTCTATGACAATCATATTCTTCTATATCCTATGATGATCATATTATTGGTACATTGAGCTCAAGCAAGATATCTTGACCAGATTCTTTGGCCTAGTGAAGCCCATAACTTAGCTTTCATCTAAGCACTTCGAATAAAATTTAATAAAATTCAACAGTATCGTAAATTATTTTGTACATAGGAAAAGGGGCCTATAATTAGAGAAGGAAATAGCTCCTCAACTTTAGGTGTTAAGGTAATAAAACTTGTATTAATCCCACTATTGAAACAGTTAAGAAGCAAGATCTCATTAGCAATATTAGTAAGCTCTTTTGTAAAACTAAATAGGGAGTCCATCATTGAAGCATTTGTAAATAGACAAGTTTTGGTTAACGATGATAACTTGAATGAAATTCCCCATGTTATTGTACGTAGTATCCAAAGTTGTACCAATAATTCAAATGCAAGTAGTAGTGACATCTTGCTCATCTTGTTATCATTCGGGACTTGAATCCCATCCATATTAGTATTATAAGAAATTTATCACGATTGCCTTCTTTTGTTTGGTTCATTTAGGGTTTGAATTGCGTTCATTTGAAATTGTGTGAGAGACTTCCAATGCGAAACATATAGCTTTATGATGGACAAAAGGGTGTACGTGGGCTTCAAGATTTTGTTTAAAAGACTGGGGGACAGGAGATATTATGACATCATCACAAACTTGGAATCAATAAATCAACATACCAACTTCATTATCTAGAAACTAGCGTTAATTGAATTAGCAAGTCACCATGCAACTTTTGATGATTAAAAAGGACACATTTCAATAGGTGAAGTGGCTCTATATACAATTAAGATTACATGAGCCTCAACAGCTCAAGTACAAAAGCACAACTTTGCCATACGACTACTCTAGCAAATTTCTAGAAGGTGCAATGAGTTGAAATTGTCATTGCCCGATAAATAGTCTAAAAAGTTCAATCTTGTAATGATATGCAATATGACGGCACTACTCTCAAAGTTCCAAATTTGTTCAATTGGTGCCCAAATTTAGACGTAAATAATCCACGAAATATTTTTTGAGATAGTTGTGTTTCCTACCTATGATTTTTATATGAAATTCAATTGTAATACAGCTACACGTTTTGAACAATGAACAATTAGTAGAATAAACATATACGACTGGCCTTGGACTACCATCTAACATGCTGCATCAATTGGCTCTTGTATAAAATGTACAGACCGTATCAGTAAGAGCATTATTTTGTGCTACGTTGATTAGCCCATTATCTCGCTTACCCAACCACAAATGAGTTGTCTCAAAGCTTGAGGAAATTTGAAACCTGAAGCAAGATCAAATATGACGCTTCTAACCCTGGAGTTTAATTGATGTGGACCTGGATGATGGACCAAGAAATACAAAGCAGAACATATACCTTGAGCCTAATATGGCCTAACATTAATTCTTAGTGTAGAGCACATACATATATTACCATATTTTCTGATAGCACAAACATGAGTACCTCCAGTATCATTATATTCCTTAAGAATGTTTATCCTTGATGTATCAGGTTGACCCCCATCAAACTACAAAATAATTAATGACCTCCTGAGATGGCTAACATAGACGGATCAGGACTATTTAACGAACTAAATGAATGTAGTCTGTGCTGAAGGTGCTCCAATGTATGTTTGCATGCAACACGTTGTGAACATAATGTATGCAGGTGCATTACATTGCCCTGATCTATTTGTTTTCTAGCATATTGTTTTCTCTGTTTAGTTTAAAAATCTAGTAACAAACTTGTTATTTTGCTTCAATCTACAATTAAATTGAAGGTGCTCCTTGCATGCAACACACTGAGAATATGATAATGTGAACCGCATTTTTTTTTTTTTTTGTCTGGAATAAACCCCTTGGCGGCGCCGTTCACGGTTGCACCACTTGGCGGCCACCCGCGAGCGGTGCCGCCAAGGGGTTTATTTCAGGAAACCCCCGAGCCAAAGCGGTTGAGCCATGTTTATGTTGAAGCCCAGTTGAGCGATGGAGATGGCGCATTGAAGTCAGGCCCGCGAAGCCCTGTTTACCATGGTAGAAGCCGTGTTTGCCGCTGCCGGATTTGATGTTTTCCGGATTTGAAGTATGTCTACCCTGTATGGCAGAGCTATGGCATCTGGAAAACACAAACCGACCTCAGAAAGCAAGCCAAGTCTTCTGCAAAAAACCTTATGGAGGTTTCTTGGCGGAGCTCTGGCGGCGCCGCCTGAACTCCCGAGCAGGTGGTTTACCGTTTTAAGTGGTTTACTGTTTTAAGCAGAACAAAAGCATAAAAAATGGAAAATTTCATCCTTGTGGTCGTTTACGATGTCTGAGGCTTGCTTAAAAAGAGATGCAAGAAATCTTGCAATTCTAGCATATCCACGTGGCTTGCCACATCATTTAAAATTGTTCGATGCCGTTTAGATCCTTAAAATTTTGCATCACGACCCAAACAATAAGAAAATCCCAGAGAAGTTCCATTCGCTTACTTCAACCATCTTGAACTAGGGTAGGGTGCTTCCACGTATAGTCTTCTTTTCGACCCCAATACAAATGAATTTGTATTCTTGTTTGTTGTCGGTATCTCTTAATGTTTCTAGAAAGGATAAAGATGGGCCAACAAAGGATTTTCGTGGAGGCTACAAGCCCCCTGGACGGATATTTTTGCTGCTCTTACGATTGGAAAACCTGGTTAGTGAAACCTTGTAGAAAATGATTCCAACACGTCTTCAAGGCCGTCAAACAAACTGCAAACGGAAAATAAGGGAAAGAAGGGATAAGAGAAATTTGTGTATTAAATCATTTCCTTCTTTTGTTAATTCATTTGGAGCTGTTAGTTGATTTTGGGTTTGCAGCAGGGCATAAGTTAGATATTGGAGTACAAAAGGTACAAAAGCACCCGTCCTGACGCTCTGCTTTTCGTGCTGGATCTGCTTTGCTGTGGGTGCTTCCTGGGCGGGAAGCCGAGTCTTCATTTTTGGCAAATTTATGCAGGATCGATGACATGGCAGATGACATGGCATCGGTAATTTCAAAATTGACGCAGCAAAATAGTTCTCGCAGCAAAATAGTTCTCATCTGGCGGGACAATTGTCTTGGATCTCGCCATGCTATTATGAATTCCGGAGGAGTCTTTCTTGAGTTCTCTTTTCTCTCAAACTACCTCATAAACTACCTCAGCTTGCTCTACGAACTGCTTCTATGCGTCTTATCCTGTTTTATGGGTAACCATCAAGCACATTGCCGTCAGTTTTGGATTTAAAGATCATATGGCGGATCAATTTCCTCGCTTAAGGCAAATTTTCACGAAATTTAGAATCATGAATCTGAACAGGGAAGGGTCGAAGCTATGCATTATTTTGTGTTTCTTGTCTCTATTAGTTCCTTAGTTCCTGCGTAGTTTATGATAGCGAGCACAACGATTGTGAGGTTCTTATGACATTTCTTTTGCTTTAGCATATTTGAATGTATATCCTTCTTTCTGCTTACGATTAAGAAGTTATATTTTAGCTACTTCATAGATAACATAGCTCTTTACATTCCAAAGAACTTTATGGCACTTGATGTGTTTACAGGTTCCATTTCTTTTTCAATATACAGGTAGCACTTGCAACTTTTCTAGTACCGGAACAAACTAGCGTTTCAATCTACTTACATTTCAGGGAGCGGAGTTATCGTTTTCAGTTCATGGAGTACCACCTCCATCCATGGCTGGGAAGCATTCGTTGCAGAATGCAAAGCTTGAATGCACATAGGAAGTCAGGGCACACTTTAGAGGCTTTGAGAATGTTTTGAAGCAGGTAAAATATTACAGTCTTTGATAGCATTGTATGCATACCAACTTGCTTTTCCTTTGATTGCAGCGTCTAAATCAGAGCATGGATATTGACTCTTTTGCTTTGGAAGTTCAAGATATCCTTGTGGGTTTTTCCTCAAATTGAATCAGCATTTATTGGGTTCCCAAATCATGGTAACATTGTGTGCTTGTTAGGAGCGCATTACAAGAATCAATCCAAAACTAAAATTGCTGTCTGCGACATTCTATACTCGTCTTTTTTCAGAGGTAAATCAGCCTTATTTTATGTGTCTGATTGAGAATCATTGTGTGAACGTCATCTTTTGCACTTGTTTACTTGCGCAGATTGAAGAGATTGGCTGGAAACATGTTGCCAACTTGGGAGATGAACTTTTATGCCCATAGTTTAGGTTATTGTAAGGCTGTTAACATAGATTAAGAAAGCACTACATTTGACGTATGTATATGCTTCTCATTTGTGACATATTGGAACTGCAGTGATCAGGTTGGTAGAGAACATATGTTGGAGGTGAAATTGTTGCCAGAATATCCTGAGGCTGAACCCATTCCCTGTGCAGTAAGTTGTAGAGGAAAGGTTGTCTTTTATGCCCTTTCTATAATCAGGAGTTTCCAATGCCAATGACATCAAAATGGTGGTCTGGTGCTACACTGAAGGATGTCTTTTTACAGTTTCAAATGGTAATCTTTTGGAAGCAATGATTTCCTCTATGACTTGTATATCGAATCTATTAACCTGGATTAAGTAAGTTGATTCCTTGTAAGGCTGTTGGCAGCTATCAGGATTTTTGGAACATGATGGACGAGTTTGCCCAGAGAACTTGGGTTATAGAACCCGAGCATCCATCTCATGCAGATTGCTCTCGTCGAATTGCTCTAGGTACTATTTTTTCCCGTTTTCTTTTTTTCTTTCGCGCTAGCAGGGAGGGATTTTTTGCCATGCAGATATTGAGTTCTCAATTTACATGTCAGGTTGCCATTGCTCGTTATCAATAACAGTTGATCCTTTATCTCCTCGGTCATTACCAGAGTATGTATATAGCAATATCACATATAGAAATTCATTGAACACTTCTTTGATTTTTTTTTTAATATCTAAGTCTTGTTTCTCTTTCTAATTCAGATGTAGATTTTTTGGATCAGAGATATCTGTAGCACCACTTCGGAAAAAGTTGAATGAAAATATCAGAAACTGGTATGTGGATTTAAGGTTCAGTTTAGAGTACCACTAAGATTCCTAAGAAAGTTGGATGTATCTGCACGTCCTTTATGCAGGAGAAAGGATTTATCAATACTTAAGAATCTGGAGAATGTGCTGGAATCAAGTACTTGAGTGCAGATTGTGGTATATGCTATGCATATCGTATCCAAGAGGGTAAGCAATTGGTATATTTAAATCCTTTCTGGGCCTGGCACTCTGTTTCAGCCTGGTGACAATTAATGTCCAATCTTTTCGTATCCATGTTCTTTTGATTTTGTATATGCATTACAAAATCTAGCTGCCTTAGCATTACAATGTGTTGCCCCTAACTGATACAATTGCCCATATGTAGATAAGGTTGCAGAAATACTAGTTAAAAGTAAGAGAAGATTACCATGATGACGAGTTGGCCTTGCAACGAACAGCCTCAGGGAGCTTTTCTGAATCCAGGTCAAGTGAATGAGTTTGGCAGGTTTATTATGTGGAGGTGCTGCCTTCTCAAGGGACTTCCTCTAATGCAAAGGAGTAATGCAGGTTGTGAGTAATCTAGTACCAATTATGACACGGAACACTTCTTGATTCACATGAAGACACTGCTTTATGCCTTAGTTCTTGTTCATAGCTTTTCTGTATCAGTAGATTTGACTGTGCAAATCTGTAGCTATGGCTACGAAAAGTTAGCCTATATGGTAATTTCTTCTCATTTTCTTGATTGGAAAGATTGCAAGCCCTTTCGTATTGTCTTAAAATGACTTGGAAGATTGTTCATAATGCAACCTGAATGTCCTATAACATGTTATCTCCAATTTCTTGCAAAAGGTTTTTGCATATTCATCAATGATCATAGTTACCAAAAAGCAGACAATGTTTGACAATTTAAATAGATAGTGCTGCTGAATATATGCTAATACTAAGCTCAGCAAGAGCCCTTGTAGAGAAGAACTCGGCCACTTGGAGCGAACTCAAGCATAAAGGCTGCCGGTCACAAATTCATCAAATTTCTGCAGCAAGCACACATCCAATCATAGACTCAAGACAAGACAAGCACTTCTATTTTTAAGACCACGAGCATGAAATGGAAAATTTTTGCTAGAGAAAACCTACAGCTAGGCTCATATCCAATCAATCATTTTCCACAACTTCAGAAATAACAACCAAAAGAGAGACAGGTCGATTCAACCAAAAAGAGGTCATTCCATATTGATATCTATTATTTTCATGTGTCTAGGAAGTGCAACAAGTTCGACTTAGCAATTGGCAAGTAGAAAATTAAGCAGACCAGGGATAATGTTTGCTTGGTAAGTATGGCTGCAATGCTTGTTCATCCACCTGCAATTATTATGAATGATATCTTATCTAGCTCTTCACATTCTAAAAGTAGTCAGACATTTTTTTGGAAGGAGCCCATAGTCCAGAGAGCATGGAGGTTGCAGCAAAGTGGTCTTGTTTCAGTTGTATTACCTGATATACATATGCTGAAATCTTGGCTTTTCATATTCTGAAGGACAACGTAAATAATTACTAAGTTTATGATTAAAACTCCTCGGACACCAATCAACTTGAAGGAGTTATCCTTTCTTCCTCAAGATTTAGTGATTCTTAAGAAAATGTGTCAGTTTAGTTTGTTTACAATGGAAAGAACCATTCGCTCAATTTGAGGGAATGTCTTCTAATTGATTTACACTTGAGGTGAAGTAGATGCTAGATGGAATCTCGCATCTAGAACCTAGATTATTGCTGCTGGCAGGAGGCTCTAAGCCTTCTTGACGGCCTTGTTTTGCTGCCGGAAGCACGTTTCACAAGCAAATTCTTAATCTTGTCTTGAATTCACATAACCTTTAACCTTTCGGCATATCCTCGTGAAAAAGAAGAGTTCCCTTTAGGATGGGCTATATTGTAAACTACATGCTCAGTTTGTTGAGGCACATGGGGACACCAAGTGTTCACGTGGGAAGGGGAGCTTGCCGGTAAGCTTGGTCGGCAACGTTCATGTCCAATGAAATAGAACCTTCCTTCTAGTGAACCATTATGTACCATATTGAGTAGTGCCCAGGGAGAAAAGTATGCCGAAAGCCTTGTTCTTTCGATTTGGAGCAGGATTCGTCGTCAGAAAAAAAGTACGTTGTGCTCGAGTTTTACGAGCTTTATCTGCTTCTGCTTGTCGCGCTTTTTTGTACCCCAATATCTAACTTATGCCCAGCAGATATTGTTCAGCGCCTTAGGGTGGCTGTTATGCACACAAATTTGTTGTCTCCTTTTTGATGCAGATGGTAATATAAGAACTACTATATTGAAGAGAATTGCTTTATCTCCAACAAGCAATACCGGTGGTAATGAAAACATGAGGAGAAGGATTTACAACCACATCGGCCAGTTTATGTTCATTGTTTGTCAGCACTCCGCTTCTTGGATCATCTTTTGCCCTTTGTTGGGGTTTACCTCGACGGGACTCTATGCGAGAGAAAGAAAATTAGATCCTGCGCTTCACTCCGTTGATCCCCGAGCTTTAGGCAACAACTAAACATGTACCCCAAATCAATCACATCCGTCTTTTACAAAATGGCGTCGCGCAGTTCACTCGCGTTAATCCATAGTCTGCCCAAATGATGTATCTATCCCACCTACTCCTACTCCTTCTTGGGCCTGGGAGTCATTTCTGCCCGTGACCAGGGTGAGGAGCATAGATAGCATCCATGTCCTTATATATAATTCAAATAATTTTAAGTTGTACCTTTTCGATTATTACTCTTCATGAGATTTCTGATTGTGTTCAATATTTGAATCCCAGATATAATCTTATTTTTCAGTTTGTGCCTCCAAGCTTGTAAGGGGGATGGTCCATAGTTGGTGAACTTAAGGGGAAAATTGCTGTCGTTGCGAAAATTGACACGGATCAGTAAGAAAACAAGTCTAATGTGTGCTCCAGATCTGCATCTATCAGATGGCATCTTTAAATTTGAAAACAGACATGTTGTTGCTAAGCTATAGGCGTCCAAGTTAAGGGGGGTCTGAGTACCACCTTGTGATACCAGGTACCCACTTGGAGCACCCATTGGTGAGCCTCACGACCCTGCTGGTGCATGTTAAGTGGTGCAGTCCATGTACCTGCATGAAGACCAAACAGACCCTAACTGCAATGTTCATGCACCTTCATGGTGCACCAAGTGACCATAATTGTGCACACAACAGCTCTAATGGAGCATAAGAGCACCTTGATTAGTGAACTGAATGAACCTATGTTGTGCAGCAAAAGTACTCGGGGAATTGAACCTCCGAAATCTGAATACTATTCAGCCATTTCTCAATGGCAGGATTAATGTAAGAGTTTAAGGTTAAAGTGATACCTGTAGGTTTGAAAGGTCTTTTTCCCATCCACTCACATAGTTTCTTATTACAGCAACAACTCAAACTACAAGACAACAATGAACATGTACATAATGAGAATTTGCACAACGCAAGGTCATGAAAATATAGATACTATTGCATTGACAATGAGAAACTTAAGTAAAAAATATGACCTCCAAGGTCTACACATATAGAGCAGTAAGAACAACAGCCACTAAAAAATGTATGGTAGAGTAGTACAAATCATTAACACATTTGGTCCTCTTTTGTCTGCAGTGTTCATCCCAGAACACTCATGTGTTCCTTCATAACTACACCCAATCATTTTTGAATCATCTTCAGGGGGCTGACTATCTTAGAAGACTTCCAAGTTTTCATTTGTGTCATGGAAGTCATCATCACAATTAGGGTGTTGTAACTGATTTTCTTCAGCCAAACTATTTGGGACAGGAATATCATTGCTCACTTCAGCTTCTTGTTCAATTGAAGCTACTTCTTGCAGAAACGCCAAACTATTAGCAATATGATTAAACAAGTTTGACACTAAACAAAAGTCCTCCCTTACCTGCACTTGCTCATCCAACTCCAATGCCTTCCTACTTGGCTTTCTTGCCCTGTTTGACCGCCTAGTTTGAAATGAGACATCATTGTTTCCAATCAGCACCTCTTCCTCATCACTTGATGATTCCACAACCACTTTCTTTCTTCCTCCCTCTTGCATTACATGTTTCCTTAGCTTTTCTTTTCTCCTCTCTCTCAATTCTGGCCTTCTCTTTCCTAAGTTTC
>JAANSK020260184.1:0-12442 GCA_011763485.2 Isoetes engelmannii | reverse complement strand
CTTCTGAGAGAAGTGCTTTATACAGCCCCCCTCTGACGTGGCACAATGGAGAAGTGCTTTATACAGCCCCCTCTAATGTGGCACAATCACAGCCCTCCAATCCAAGCATCAAGGGCCAGATTTTGTTTCTTGTGCAGGGTCGGCACACATGTGAGCATACAGGTGAGCGTGCAGATCGGCATACAGGTGCAAGGAAAAGGCAGGCCAGGGCATCAACTGGGCTGGGTGTAGTTCGACATATGAGTGCAAGGAAAGGGCAGGGCATGGCATCAATTGGGCTGGGTGCAGGTCGACACACAGGTACAAAGAACGGGCAGAGCATCAACTGGGACAGTCCACAACTCTGACATTCATTGACTCGTCCAGGCTTTGCCTTCTGAATTGACACAAAAGCACTCCATAAAAGTTAATTCCTTCTATTCCTTTTTTTTCCCTTGTACATACATGTGAGCGTGCAGGTCGGCATAAAGGTGCAAGGAAAGGGCAGGTTAAGGCATCAACTGGTCCAGCCCACAACTCTGGCATTCATTGACTTGTCCAGGCTTTGCCTTCCGAATCAGCACATAAGCATTTCATAGAAACATCAATCCATTCTATTCTTTTTTTTCCTATTTGAAGCATTTCATAGAAACGTTATGAATGGGTTTCCAAAATTGAGGATCGGAGGGGTTAAACTATTCTTGCTTGAAAGCTTTTCCTAGTAGAGTAGTTGGGCTGCAAAAAGACATTATTAACCAGCCGATAGGCAACCAGTGCTTCTCTTAGTCATCTTGAAAGCACATAAATAGGGGAAGATGCGAAATAGAAGGCTGAAGAACTTTGCATGAAAACAGAGGGATCCATCCAACACTTGCTTCTGCAAGCAGCTCTACAAGAACCAAGGGAGCCAGTATTTCCATCTTTGGCGGTGTTTGGTTCTCGCTTAACAGATCGTGGGCACCGCGCCTTGGTTCAACTCCTGGGGATGTATCTCAAAATTTAGTTAGGTTATAATTATTGCTTTTGTTTTTTGTATGCCGCCTTACTAATCGGGTCAACATGGGCTGATTTGACCCCAGAAAGTGAAAAGGACGTACATGACCTATGGAGGGGGAATATTCGACGAATTATGCCACAATCTAAGACCTAGAAAAAATAATACACGCTCTAGCAATTAAATATTGATAGAAACATTGATAGAAATGTGAGGTAAATAAAAATCCTTTTCGTCTCGAGATGAAAATTTCAACAGGACGTGTCCAATTCAACACAAAAACGGTAGGACGAAGTCCAATTTCCTTAGCACAAAAAATTCCACATAAAAACTAATGAAATTTCATACAAAAATACACATAGTTTTGATTAAGCAGAAACTCCATAACATTTCATACAAGATGGTCATTTGTAGAATTGTAGATTTGACGACTTGACATCTTTTTTTAGATTTCAATGCTATCTGTAAAGTCAAAATCACCACAATCATCCGAACCATTTATGGTAACATTCAGCCGTGCATCCAACATCTTGCTTTCCATCATGTTTGCGAACTTATAATTAAGATAAGAATATTTAAGATAAATATTATATCAAATAAACTATAGAAAAAAAGTCCTCCCCTTGAAAAGAGTAGGACAAAATCCTGCTCCTCAAAATTTAGTAGGACAAAGTCCAATTCATCACTTTTTTTTAGGACAACATGTCCTGCTCATTTGAAGAACAGTAGGACGTTGGCGGATTTTGCAGGACAAATGAATGGTTAACCTCACTTTTTTTGAACCCTGAATTCAATCAACACATATAAACTGCAGTAAAAGTAGGAAAAAACTCCAATATACACAAGTCTTGCTAAAATTGCCAAAATACCCCCTCGTTTTAGGGGTATTTTTAGGAAAATGACCGTAACTTTTTGAAGTGATCCAAATCAAAATGTGTTCTTTAAATTCATTTGAGGAGGGTGAGATCTTTTCATCAAAGCTAAGATCACCTGAATCGGAGTCCGAAATCACAAGTTATGTGATCTCTAATACACCAGAAAGTTACAAAATTGCGAGGAAGTTAGGAGACTATAACTAATTTCAGACTCCAATTTAGGTGATCTTATCTTGGATAGAAAGATCTCATCCCCCTCTACAATGCATCTGAATAACACATTTCTTAAAAATAACTAAACTAACAAGATGCAAAATGCATCAAAGGGTTCCCCGCATATGATCCATGCAAATCACTACTTCGCTTGATAGAAACGGCTCTAATAAACAGCAAACGGACCTCCGCTTGCTCTGTGCTACTGCAGATCCCGCTCGACTGAAGCAAATTTGCAACAAAGGCCGAGCTCCAGTTGTGCTTCAGTTACAACTAGAAGTTATCTAAGGAGGAAAGGTAAGGAGGAGTTGCATGGATTTCCAAAATCAGATCGACGGTTCAACACGCTTGAAAAAACTTTTATTATCAAGTATCTGTTGTTCAACGGGTACCACGGTACATGCCGTCGTTTCCTCCTCCAATCTGGGCCGTTTAAGAGGCATATTACTGGCATATTCCCCTTTCTCCCCAACCAGCCTAAGGGTATGCCCTACTGGCAACCCAAAAAATGAGGGGCATTTTGGCATTTCACCAAAACATTAGGGTATTTTGAGGGTATTTTGGAGTTATTCCTTAAAAGCAATCAAACCTGGTTTTTGCTAGTTTTATTTTTCAATAACGCAATCGAACCTAAAACACCATTACCAAATGAAACTTGGTTGAGGCGCCAATCAGCCCATTCAAACTCTGGCGACCTGCTAGGCATTCCATGGGATGGATGCTGCTCTCCAACGAGAGGGCACGCCTAACAACAAGCGCCGCCTGGAACAGGTTCGTTTTTAGACAATTCCTGCTTTTTGCTTGGGCATCAACAAGGAATTTTGATGTACAAGCCTGATAGAATCGCACAATGCCAATGCCTTCGTGTTTCACAGCCACCTTACATGTTTATCCTGATTGTAAATGCGTTTATGTTGAAGATGAGTAGACATTTTTTTCTGCCCTTTTTCACCATCAATCTAGTCTACTGATCGTACTGGTTTCTTCGTTTTATGCCTGAATTTTCAGTTCTTTCCAGCTCGCAAGAAGAAACATGGTACTGGGTTGTCGCCCTCGAAGTTTTCATCAGCATTGCCAGAAAAGACCACAGAAAACTCTCCCAGTAAAAAGGGAAGCCTGGATGGTTTTCTTGTGAGCACATGCAGAGTAACTAAAGGACCTCAGTCAACGGTTAACAATACGAACTTAAGCAACAGATTTGACTCTGCAGTGCAAAATGCAGGGAAGGATTCTTGTTTTACTCAATCTTATGCCCAGGTGAAGTTAGTAAAACCCACTGGAGAGGAGACAGGACGATCACAAGGTACAGACAATGGTTCTAAACAATTTGTGGAAACAAATGACTGCAACTCCTATTTTAGAAGGGCAGAGCTTGAGAAAAGTACAGATTCTTTATACCACCCTAGTAAAGAGACGAGTGGCTCAGGTCAGGAATTTGGAAGTTTTAGTGGGCACCAGGAATGTAATAATGACCCAATGGATCAGTTTGCTAATGACTTTCTTTCGATTTATTGTAGGTTTGTATTTTAAACTCATTTGTTTAAGCTTGTAGACTGTGGTTTAATCATTTCCATTTTCCGTTCTTGGCAGTGATGCTGTTATCTTGAAGGATTCATCATCAACGGAGGCATCATTTCATGAAACTAGATCAACAGATAAAATTTCAAGCTCGAATACCATGGAACAGGGTGATACAAATAAGGTTATAAGATGCGATGGCTCTAAACCAGATGGCAAATGTTTGTTATTACAAGAAGTTCCTTTGGGGCTTGCAAAGAAGATTTCTGAAGAAGCAAACCATGTTTTTAGTAACGATTCCCATTTTCATCCAACAAACGCTTTGGATGGCCAAAGTAAACAGGCAAGTAGCATAAGTTGTGATCAATCATTCCCTTTGGAGAAGAAGGTTGATGCTTCCCATAGGGAAGCTTTGGTACCTTACAAAGAAGATAATAATGGTTACAGTTTCTCTACACCAGAGATTTATAAAATGGCTAAACGTCTGTCTATGAGTAGTGGATCAAAGACATCTTTGACTCCTTGTGGCTTTAGTTGTATGAAGAAGAATAAACAAACACCTAATGCATGCCCTTCAGGCAAAAAGTCTCGCAGCCCATTTTTTTCTCCTGGAGATGCTTTTTGGGATGAGGCTATTGAAGCAACTGATGGTTTACTTGCATCAAAGGTATTTGATGACAAACAGAACAATGTGCAAATTTGTGTTGACGTGGAAAGTTCTTTATCAACAAATCATGTACCTCAAGCGGGCCACAATGTAGCAGGTGCTACCTCAGATGTTTTATTAGTTGAAGCTGCACACGACAAGGCAGAAACAGCAATAAGGCAAGATCTCTCATTGCAAAATCAAGGAGTACCTGTAAAAGATAATGAAGCTAAGTCAACGATATTCAAAACCTGTTCGCCCCTGCCAGTCCGGCATTTTGATTTTTCATTGCAAGAAAACAATGAAAAGGTAACACCTTGCGCACTTCAAAACAGAAAGATTGATCTCCAAGAAGAAGTGGACACTGACCATAATAAGCAGACAACGGCAACAGGCTATAAGGATGCTAATAGTGCTAGCCAAATGCTGCCAAATGTCAACAAGGATGACGTTCCTGCAGTGGAAAATGTTTCTATTGAAAGATCACAGGCCATGGATCCTAAAGAAAATATGGCATTGAGCAATTGGCTCCCAGATGAAGTCTGCACGGTGTATCGTAAAAGAGGCCTCACAGAATTATACACATGGCAGGTAACTATTTCTGGTTCATGCATTTGTATTGCCTGTAAAATTTACTGTCTTTATTGCATCTGATAGGGAATTGGATTTGAATCAGTTTAACTCTGAACATATGTTCTTATGGCTATTATATCCCTTTTTAAGTAGAGGCAACTTATATGCCTGCTTTCTCTTGCCTTAGTTTGTATTTGCAATGATGTATCATGTACAGTATTGTTTTCTAGTTCTATAGAATTCCTTCCTTTTCCTTTGTTTTCTTACCAGGAGAGCTCATTGTCAACCTTGAACAACTTATTACTCAATTTAATTTACATTCTTTAGGTGGAGTGCCTACAAATGGAAGGGGTTCTTGATGGCAGAAACCTTGTGTATTCTGCATCAACAAGGTAGTCAATTTCCCAGAGCACTATTGGCCATGCATTTTTCTGGATACTGAAGCCCCTCTTATTGCAACAGTGCAGGAAAGAGCCTTGTTGCTGAAATTTTGATGATACGACGAGTCCTTTCAACTGGAAAAAAAGCAATGTTAGTGTTGCCATATGTAGCTCTATGCTCTGAGAAGGTTAGTTTGCCCGCCTTGTAGTGGCGGGAACCTTCTACTATGAGTTTATTCTCTACATTGCCTTGGGATGTTGAAGTTGGCATAGCAAATAGCATGCAAACTGTGCGCATCCGACAAAGTGGAAGATGTACCATTGGCTCGTCAATGGAAGGTTTAATGGAACTGCATCAGTGGGTAACAAGATTGCAAAGGAATTCAAAATGATTTCTTAAAGGAAAAATGGGGATGACAATGCTAAAGTTGTCGGCTGCTTTGTGTTCCTAGTTATCATGCACTTTTCAAGAGAATACCATCAGACAGGAAGGGCCTGCAAACTTATTTTTGTGCAAAATCCCTGGCAATGTCGCTTTTTATTGTCTTACTGTTTAGATTTTATCGATTTGTAATTCATCAGGTTCTACCTGTGTACTTATTGCTTGAGGTATTCCACAGGCTGGTCAACTTGAGTCCATATTGGAGCCTATAGGCAAGCGTGTTCATAGTTTTTTCGGCATACAAGGAGGTGCAAACTTTCATAAGGACACAGCTGTTGCAGTCTGCACTATTGAGAAAGCCAATTCTCTCATTAATAAGTTACTTGAAGAAGGGCGAATTTCTGAGTTGGGTGTAGTGGTAATTGATGAGCTGCACATGGTTAGTTGACTTTCATGAAGGTGCATAACCAAAGTTGGAACCATTCATCAATTTTTTTTTGTCACAGGTAGGAGATAAAGATAGGGGTTATCTTCTGGAGTTGATGTTAACAAAGCTGCGATATGCTGCTGGTGAAGGTGAATGTTCTCCATCACATAGCTCGCCACAGAAGGACCAACAAACAAGAAATTTGCAAATTATTGGGATGAGTGCAACAATGCCAAATGTTGGAGCAGTTGCCAGTTGGCTAAAGGTCTCTAATCTTTTTCTTCCATTAGATTACAACATAAATAACCACTCTCTGTGTATTGCAACTACATCTGTTATTTCCCTCTTTTATAATGCGAGTTCTCGTAGACCTAAGATAAGTCTTTTGTCCTAGTAAATCAAGTCCTGCAAATCGAAATTCATTAGTATTCACTTTTAACGATAGCCCAGAATGCACAAATTAGAAACAGAAAGGTCTGACTGCTTATGTGGAAAGTGGTTACCAAAATGCAAGACTCCTAATGCCATAATCCTTGAAGGTCTATGCTTATGTTGTTTTTGTTTGGCAGGCTATTTCATACGAGACGAGTTATCGACCTGTACCATTGGAAGAGTTCATAAAAGTTGGTAGAACCATTTACAACAAAAATATGGAGGTTATTCGTACTCTTAGACAAGGCGCAGATCTTGGTGGAAAAGATACAGAACACGTTGTTGAATTATGCCATGAGGTAACCATTTATCATATATTTGAAGCTCTTTGGTATGGTATCGTTGCCTTTGAACCTTGATTATGCTATTTGAGTTGAGCATATTTTTCTGTCTTACAGATAGTCCAGGAAGGTCATTCTGTGTTGTTGTTTTGTTCTAGCCGTCGTGCTTGTGAAACATCAGCACGGCATGTGGCAAAATATCTTCCAAAGATTTCAGTTTCAAACAATAATAATAAGCTAGGCTACAAAAGTGGAGAAGAAGCTGTAGAAGACTTAAGAAAGGCTCCTGCTGGATTGGACCCAGTTTTGGCAGAAACCTTGCCTGCTGGAGTTGCGTATCATCATGCAGGTCTTACGGTATGACTGGGTGTTCCATTCAGGTTTGTTCCTTTTTGGGCTTAAGATTGCCTATGCTTATTTCATACAGGCAGAAGAACGTGAAATTGTTGAAGCTTGTTATCGGCAAGGAATTGTACGGGTTTTGGCTGCAACATCAACCCTTGCTGCTGGCATAAACCTCCCGGCAAGAAGAGTAATTTTTAGGCAGCCCAAGGTTGGCCGAGATTTTCTCGATGGAACACGATATAGGCAGATGGCTGGAAGGGCTGGGAGGGCTGGCATTGACACAAAGGGTGAAAGTGTATGTGGTCAAAATTTAACTTTGACATTGGTACAAGCTCATGTTGTATAGGAAGTTGTAGAAAAGGTATTTGAATTGTACACATCTGATATTATGCTAATTTCACTTATTATCATTATTAGATGTTGATATGCAAACCAGAGGAAGTGAATAGGATGGTTTCTATCGTTCAAGAGGGTTGTCAGCCGCTTCAATCGTGCCTTGCAGAAGATAAGAATGGAATGATGCGAGCACTCCTAGAGGTTGTGGCTGGAGGTATAGTGCAGACTGCGCAAGATGTGCATCGTTATGTTCGATGTACGCTTTTAAACTCAACTCAACCATTTGAAGAAGTTGTAAAATCGGCCCAGGATTCTCTCCGCTGGCTTTGCCACATGAAATTTATTGAATGGGATACTAGTTCCCTTATGTATAACACTACACCACTTGGGAAGGCTGCATTTGGAAGCTCTTTGAGTCCCGATGAATCTCTGGTATTGATACTCCTTTCTCAGCTATCCTCTGATATTTTTTATTAAACATGATTGTTTCTGGTTGGAGGTTGTATTTGAAGATTTGGCAAAAGCACGCGAGAGTTTTGTACTGGCTTCAGATTTGCATGTAATCTTTGAAGTTACTCCTATTTACGTAGAACTAGAACCAGATTGGGGAGTTTTTTATCAACGGTTTGTGGAGCTCTCACCGATTGATCAGGTACTAATCATCCTGCATTAAATTTATTCCGGGTATCCATTCCATGAAGAAGGAAAAAATATGTACCATGTATGTTTTAGCTGGATCAGTGCGTCTTCTGTAGCTAATTTTTTCCCCCCCTTGGTTTCAGGCTGTTGGAAATCGGGTTGGAGTTTCTGAGCCCTTCTTAATGCGCATGGCTCATGGTGCTCCAATTATGCAGCTTCGTAGCAAGACATCAAAAAGCCCTGCTCACAAGGGCGTTCAACGTTCTGCGAAGCTTCCCTATGTTAGTGCAAAATTAGGCGGAGAACCATTGTCAAATGACACACTGCTTCGTGTATGCCGACGTTTCTTTGCAGCACTCTTGCTGTCCAAGCTTGTCCAAGTATAGACCACAACTTCTGAATGAGGGGCTGTAGTATTTCTTTGTTATTTTTTGACTGTTAATGATGGAATTTCTAGGAATCACCATTAATGGAGGTTTGCGACAGCTTTAAAGTACCAAGGGGTACAGTCCAGGCATTACAAGACAGTGCTGGCAGGTTTGCATCTATGGTTGCAGCCTTTTGTGAAAGGCTGGGATGGTCTGATCTTGGAGCCCTTGTATCGAAGTTTCAAAACCGTGTCTCTTTCGGTGTACGGGCAGAGATAGTTGAACTCACTGAAATACCTTTTGTTAAGGTTTATATGCTAGACTACCCTTTCCTAACATTTTTCTTTCCAAACAAAGATTATTTTTTTTATTAGAGAGAAACAAATAACATTACAAACCACTTATATTGATATGCTCGTCTTAATTAAAAGACACAAATGACCATGCAAATTGAATCTAGCTTTGGACATTTGCAGGCGGCAAGGGCGAGAGCCCTATATAAGGCAGGCTTGCGAACAGTGCAAGCTGTTGCAGAGGCCACTATCCAAGAACTTGCAAAAGCTTTATACGATTATTCTTCCAAAAGCGTTCAAGGTTGGTTCTTTGTCCTGGTAGCTGGCAGCTGGTTATAATTAAATGCCTGGCTACAATTTGTCTTTCATTCCCAGATGGTCCAAGGAACCTGATTCAGCGGCGAATACAATTGGCTGCTGCACGGAAGATTAAAAATGGGGCGAGGAATATTGTCCTGGAGCGTGCGGAAGAGGCGCAAAGGGCTGCATTTTCTGCACTTAGAGCACTTGGACTTGATGTTCCAGAACCACTTTCACTTTCACACACTAGCACAGGTGCCGAGATAACCGATGAGCAGCTTGAAGATGAACTTAATCGGGAAGTAGACATCAGACATGACGAAAGCTTTATGGGAAATGATGCTGTTCATGGCCAGGTGAAAGTTAGTGATGAGGTTCTTGGTGCTGATATTTTTGGTGGTTCTGGAACTGCTCTTGAAGAGATGATCTCTGTAACTGTTGTTAAGGAAACGGTCACTGAAGTTTCGGCAGTAACTGTTGATTCAGGTCCGGTTGTGGTCGACATGCTGGATGGTGGATTTGAAGGCTTTTTGCAAAAGTGGGAAAGTGTAAATGGGTTTGCGTTTGATCTACATCTTAGTGGAGAAGTAAGAGATCCTACAAATTTGGTTAAGCTTGATGGAATAGCAATTTGCTGGCATGACTCGCCAATATACTATTTGAGTATCTTTCCTCCTAATGTTAGCTCTGGTATTTACGATGATGCATGTTCTCGATGGAACAGCATAATGATGGTTCTATCTAAGAATAATGTAAAGAAGATTGCTTGGGATTTGAAAGGACAAGTTCATGCATTAAATCAACCAGGTATCTCTATGCAGACAGGCAAGCAGTCTATTTTTGGAGTTCAAAATGCAGATACAAAACAGTTGCAGCCTTTACCAGGGATTGATTTGGGGAAGCCAATGATTGATCTAAAAATTGCTGCATGGCTTCTTTGGCCAGATGAAGAAAGCTCCCATCCAAACACCCTAGAGCAGGTGATATTTTTGAGCACAATTTCTTGTATTTTCTAAATTACTGGTTCATGGTGTTGAACTAATGATGTTAAGGTCTAATATCTAACATCAGCTTGTAGTCACAACTATCACAGCTCATAGAGGGCTAAGTATTTGTTTTACAGCAAGAATAATTGCTTTTGGGCTCAGATCTGGATGATACAAAGGGATTTTAGGGTGTTTGAGGTTCCTGTGGGTTGATTCGTTCCCTGTTTCTTTCTGTTCTTTTGTGGGATTTTGGGGGGGAGGGGGGGGGGGTGGGTGCTGCAAAACGAATGTGTCCCATCCGACTGCATTGAAGTATGATTTGTTCTGTGCCCCATTGGCTCATGCATAACAATATGTATTTCCGAGTTTTCCTGGCCTTTCTGTATATTTCACTAGCTGTTTGTGTCGAGTTGCAGATGGTAAAGAAAAGGCTGCCGGGTGAAGTAGCTGCTGCTGCAAATAGAGCTGGCCGATGGTCCAATCAAATGGGAAGGGTTGCTCATAATGGATGCTGTCGCCGTGCTGCCCAAATACGAGCTCTGGATTCATTTCTCTGGAAACTCTTAATGTCCGAAGGACTCCATGAGCCTTTGTTAAACTTAGAAATGCCACTGGTGAGTATTATCCTAATGTTTTTCAATCAGAATAACTTTGGACAAAGGTTTTATAGTTTAATACGTCTTGAAAACTCCAGTTTGTAGTATCATGTCCTGTCTATGTTGTAGCTCTAGTCCAATTTAAAAAGATTTCATCTCGTAGAATAGTAGCAATTGTCATAATTTCAATGGATCTATTTTCTTAGTGCTTCAGTTAGGTGTAATTTGTTGCTAGGCTTACTGTACAAGAGCACCACAAATCATAGTACATTAATCAGGCAACTCTAGGTGCACAAAAAAAAAGATTACAGTTGAAATATACTTAAGATAAGGTGCTTAATTAGAGTAGTTGTCTTCTCGTCAGAAACTTTATTAACATTGACCTTCATGGAGGATTGCAGATGACACTCTAATGGTTTTTAGTTGCCTTTTAGATTTTTACATTTTAAAGTTTGTTCTTAGGTAAGCGTTTTCAATGAGATGGAGCGCACAAAACTTGGAGTGAATATGAAGCATTGCCGTCAGGCCAGGAAATTGCTCGAGGATAAGATTAAGGAGCTTGAATTGAAAGCTCATAAGTTAGCAGGAAAATCGTTCTCACTTTCTATGCCTGCTGATGTTGCTGATGTTCTATATAGGCATTTGAAGTTGCCTGTGCCACCAGGATGCCAAAAAGGAAAACAACATCCCAGCACTGATAAACAAGCACTTGACTTCCTAAGGTACACTCTTTTGTCAGCACCATGCATCTATTATCCGTTACATATTTTTACCATCAAAGATGCACGTATACACAGTTACTATCGTATTCTTTATTCATTGATGCTGGTGCCTTAATCAAGTTGAACTGCATCAGGGAATTGCATCCTATTGCAGAAGTGATCAAAGAACATAGGAGCTTGTCAAAACTTTTTCACAGCACCATTGGTTCCATTTTATCACGTGCTAAGTCAAGTGTATGTTCGAACGACACAAATTTTGACGTTTTTCACATTTATGGGCACTGGCTGCAGACCTCTACTGCTACAGGAAGGGTTTCCATGGAGGATCCTAATTTACAGGTACGAGATGCAATGCCTGAATATAACTTGCTCTTAACTTGTGTAACCATGCTTCACTACCTAGTGTGTAGAGCATTCTATTCACTTCTCCATAGAAGATGATGCGGAAACAAAGAAACTGAAGGAAGTTTATGTAAATGCTCGCGAATGTTTTGTGCCCACTGAGGTAAGAGCTTCTAATTTCTTCACAAATGCTTAGTACGCTTTTATCTATGTTGTGACCATCCATTTTGCAGGATGATTGGGTCCTTTTGTCAGCGGACTATTCTCAGATTGAGGTACGGATGATGGCTCATTTTTCAGGAGATCCTCGCCTTATAGAGTTGTTAAGCAAACCAACGGGAGACCTTTTTCGCATGATAGCATCAGTGTGGTCTGGACAGAATGAGGACACCGTCACTGATAAACTCCGTGAACAAACTAAAAGAATGGTTTATGGTATTCTTTATGGCATGGGTATAAATGCTTTGGCTGAAAGACTGGAATGTTCGGTTTCCGAAGCATCAAAAAACTACGATCAGTTTAAAGCAGCTTTTCCAAGAGTGTCTTCATGGCTTCTACAGGCTGTAGAAAGCTGTCGGCAAAGAGGGTGTGTCCTAGTTCTCTAGAGTAGTTTGCCTTGGTCAAGACTTCTGTTTCTTAGCTATCTATTTTATCTATTTCAGTTACATAAAAACTATTGCTGGAAGGAAGCGTTATTTAGATAAGATTAACAATTCAAACCGTGGAGAACAGGCAAAAGCAGAGAGACAGGCTGTAAACTCGATTTGTCAGGTACAACTGCTGTGCCATCTCATTCTTGCTAATTTACTAAATTG
>JAANSK020260173.1:0-12442 GCA_011763485.2 Isoetes engelmannii | reverse complement strand
CATTAGTACATCCATTCGAATACATCATGAAATCATAGGAAAACCTTAGTGAAAAGCGTAGAAAAACACAAAAAAAAAACCCCTGTTATTGTGCTAGATATAAATGAGAAGAAAGTTTGTTGAGATGTCCCTTTTGCTTTATGTTTGCACTATAATGGTATGAACAAATCATGCAATGCACAATATTCCGTGAGAATGACATTTCTATTTAGCATTGATTTAGTTATATAACCTGGAGATTATTGCTTAAACCTTGTTATTCTCGTGATTCACTAGAAAAACGTATCGATGCATTGGTGTTGTGTTTGCCATATGACTAGAATGATATATGACATGGAGAATATGTGACATATGACATGTCAAGAGGTCCAAAAATGATAAATAACATGTGATGTGATACACAAGCCATTAAGTGTCGACGCTTAGGTTGTGCTATATATTCAGCACGTCCATACCAACAGACGAAAAAAAGGAAAAAAAAATTATATTTTCCCATGTGGCACCTATATAATGGTCCAGATTTATGCCACATGGCACAATATGGGTCGTCGATTGGAGCGGAGAGATGGATATCCCAAGATATTATATAAGATGTATCTGATGCATTTATTTCTTTCATTAGATGTAAAGCGTATTCTGCATAAAGCTCAAAATCTCATGTAATACCTCTTCGCTAGGTTATTATTTTTCAACAAAAGAGTACTTGAGTTAAAAATACAAGTATATCTAACTTACAAATTTAGTTCCTAGTCGAGAACATTAAATACATCGTAACTATTATATATGTCCATGATTATGGTCGCTAGTGGTAGCCAATATGGCTAGAATGGCTAAAAGGACATAATGTCGGTTGTGAAGGGATGGTGGCCCTCTCACTTGGTTAAGGTTTGGGGTTGTTGTCCCACTTGGTTAGGTTCGATTCCATGAAATCATAATGCCGGTTGTTCATCAATTCTCTCACTTTCTCATAAGTTCGTTTCACTATAAATGAGTCTTTGGGCAATTCTAGATGATTTCTTGCCAACAATATAAATGCTCCACTCCACCATGCCCCTAGCAATGTTTATCTAGATAGTTGTTTCAATGCAATCATTGATTGTTCAATTTTCTGCACAATGCATCGTAAATTTGATATGAAGTTGTTAAGAATCTTATGCTAAATAAAACTTGGCTTACGCATTGCATAGTTTTTCTGAAAATAGATGTTTTCTGCATAATCATTTTCTTTCCATAAACACTCGATGCTGGAAGGTGAAAAGGAGAAATGTAAGCTTTGAATGGAAGCCCGGGTAAATGGTGGCAGTAACTCTAACTGTCCTAAGGTAGCGAAGTTCCTTGTCGCCTAAGCAGCGACATGCACGCTAGATCAACAAATTAATTTGGTTTGAATGTTAAATAACCTTTATGGGTTTTTCCACTCCGCAGAGTGGATTTGTAGGCAAGCCATTATGACAATACAAGTTTTAAGAATATCGATCCTCGTATTACTTGCAACAACTGCTTCAGGTATGACATTACATTGTATAGGTTCATGAACCGTGATAGCAAAAATATGGAGATGAAATTTCTGACAAAGGAAATGTTATCTAGCACATTTGCAATGCGAGGACTTAAGACCAGAGGAATGTGCATTTGCGGTTGCATCATCTGGTGCAAGATGCAATTTAGAAACCTACCCAGGAAAAAATGGAGAGGTCATGCATGAATGCCAGGTTAGTCCTCGCTTTAGATAGTAATTTAGAAATGTCATTAACATTGTAAATGGTTTAATTCCAATATGTTGCATATGTGTAGACCTCCATGGTTATGGCAGAAGCAAAGGAGGAATACATAGAGAACTCTGAATGCATTTCAGCTTGTGGCGTAGAAAGGATGACAATAGGCTTATCAACAGATATTTTGATGGAAAAGAAATTTATTGAGTCACTATGCTCGCCAGATTGTGTGGAACAATGCCCTAATATATTTGATCTGTATATAAAGTTAGCTGCAGGAGAAGGTAGACTATAATGTTTCCTTTTAATGTTTGATCCTCTCTTGACTAGTGTTTTCTTTTCTTTCCTTTTTGTATCTAAAGCAATAACTATATGACCATTATGCAGGTCTCTATCTACCACAAATATGCAAGTCCCAGCCAGTAAAGCCAAGGAAACAACATGCAGGCAGGAAGGAAACAACAAATATGAAGGTGATGGAAAATCCAAGGGCAATGGGAAAACCATTTGGAAAGCCAGGACCAGTATGGAGAAACATATGGAAAGGGTCTCAACAGTCTGCACAAGTTAATCCACCACTATCTGCACCACCGCATTGGTCGAATAGGGGTGGGATCTGGGATAGCATTCCTCCTACTTCATCACCTTCAAATCCTAGATCATGGTCATCATCTCCAACGCCACCATGGACATCATCTCCAACATCACCACAATATCCTCCTGCTGCAGAAGCTCCATCATCTAGCAGAGACTTCAACTATCAACCTCATAACACACCACAACCATGGTCTCCATATGCATCTCCATCTGAATCGCCTTCGCCACAACCATGGTCTCCATATCCATCTCCATCCGAATCGCCTTCACCTTCTTCGCTACCTTTACCTCCATCTCCATCTCCATTTTTTGGCATGCCAACCACGAGTTTACCTCCTTCTCCATCACCTTTTTCAGAATCAACAACACCATCACCATCACCATCAGAACTACCATCGCCATCAGAATCACCGCTGCCATCAGAATCCCTAGCACCATCACCATCGGAAAACTTAGCACCATCACCATCAGAAGCTTTGGCACCATCACCATCACCATCATTCTCATCCAATTCCAGAGACTTTTTCTTTCAGTCCCCTCCATATCCAGCTCCATCTTTGTCACCCCAACATGAGTTTCCATCTCCAAATTCCTTGCCTCCTAGTTCACACCCTACTCCTTCTCCAATCACATTTCAAGCCCCAGCACCTCTGTAAAAGGCATGTTTATACGGTCTGCTGAACATAGATTTTTCTTAGCAAAATCCTTTTGAACAAGTTGATGTTCAACATTAATGAATTCTATAGAATTGTATAAATTGTTTACATGGACGGGTGCATCTATGCAATTTGATGCTCTCTGGACCGATGTATTTTATGGCGGATATTACAAATACCACAAATCTAAATGACTATATAAACACTTATATAACATGGATTTAATATCAATCATTCTCCAAAACTCTAATAGACCAACAACTAATCATCCCCTCTTCTAATTGGTCTCCATGGATGATAAAAATTGTATTCTATTAGATTATAACGTTCGTAACCGACATGCCCTTAACCAACTGGGCAAAACATCCGGATGTTTTATGGGAAATCCATCCCACCCTCTTATGGTGGTATCAAGAGATGCACACCAAGATCTACTCGTGTGGTCTGCCATGGGTCCGTTACAATCTCTCCCACTAGAACTATGCTCATCCTCGAGCATCAGAAGACCAAGATCACACCATCCAATGGTGTCCAAAACCATACCGTCCAATTGTATCCAAATCATACATACTCTCATGGAGACTCAAACTCGAGTCCTGCTTTGATACCAAATGTAACGTTCCTTAACCATACCGGCCTAACCAACTAGCCAAAACATTCAGTTCCATCTTTTAGTGTACTAAGTACTTGGATAGCCCTTATGAGGGAACTCTTGTTTGATGAAATGAGGAAAATCATTGTTGGTTAGTCATCTTTGTGAATTCTATAACATGTTCAATTTTTTGGGCAACTCTCTTTCTTCATTCATCTCTTCTCTTTTCATTGTATTTTTTAATATTAGAAGTGCTTGAGCAACGAGCATAATTACACCCAGGATGAACACATTGATATATACATAGTAGATTTATTACTAAAGGTTTTTTTCTCATTACAAAACACATAAGCACTCGCAGCCTTATTGTATCCTTGGACAAGACTTGGGATTTACAAAACATATATCAACTTAGACGGAAAAAAAATATTGTTCCAATTTCAAGAAGCCTCTAGTTGCAGTGAAGGTTTTATTGTGACAGGAGGCCGAAAGTCTTCTATGTCAAAATCCTCTTCGCTTTCATTCTGCTTGGCGGCTTCCTCTTGATCGTCATCGAGTGCCGATTAGCATTACATTCTACGCTTCCACAACTGTGCATGACTTGACATCGTACATTCTTGAGGTTTTAGATGTGCGCCTTCAATTGTTGAGCCAACACTCACAATGATCTTTGTACAAACTGATTTATTATTGACTTTCTAGTTTCATCATTACTGCAAAAGTCTTGTCTTAAAAAACTTTTGAGACAAAAATTCTATTCTCTTCTATTCATTGTCTATTGCAATCTCTAGAACTGTTGGTTGATTGCGGTGCAGTTTGGGAACTAGAGGCTCCTTCGTCTGACTCCATGATTGACTCTAACCAAGAACATTTGGTAAAGTCAATCATTGCCTGAGTTGGATTCCTTGGTGTTGGCTGGTGTTCTAGCTTCTTTTTGAAGGTATATGGGGTGTCCGTCTTGTTTGATAAAGTTGTTGCCACATAAAATCTTATATCTTGCAAGACTTTAAAGGGTCTTCTCGAGGCTTTCACAAATATTTGAGAGTAAAAGATATTCTTCTTCGTCTACCCAAACTAGCAAGATGATGTCGAGAATTATGTGGTGTGCAGTTGATTCTTTCAACTTCGACATCTCTTTTGCTAGCTACTTCCAAGGAGAGTTCACATCTTGTCCCTATATCTTATGCATGCGTGCAAGTTAGCGGTTTTTTTTTTTTTTTTAAGCAGGCTTGCCTAACCCGAGGTGCACAACTTTATGCAACTCTAAGATGTCCACGTGTACAACCACCTAGGCAAAGTTCAAGATGAGCCATTGGATTCACAATTTTTCACATCTACGGTGTGAAAAATTAGAAAAGACCCAGAAATTCTTCCCTCACAATTTCTTTTGAAGCTTTCCTTTTCCTTATTGGATCTTGCTTATGCGGATTTTTTTTTGCGTGGATTGTTCTTCGTGGCTTTTTGCCTCCAATGTGTTGTGGGGGGCTTTTGCGGGATGCTGTTTGCTCTGTTGTAGACGTTATGTTGTTGAAAAGCTTCGTGGGCACGCGTTGCATGCATGATTTCTGGTATTTTAGTCCAAAACACTTCTTGTTTGTGAGGCAGCCTGTGATTTAAAGCTTCCTTCATATGTTTTCCCACCTATTCTTCCTATTTTTGCTCTCTTTTTTTTTTTCCTATGGCAGACGGTATTCACTTATTTGCAATGATTTGCAGTTACGAGTGCCAATTTCTTATGGCAAATTGAATGCTCAAAAAAGATATTGCTCTGATGGCCTACTTTTGGGCGATAAAGGCAACCAGTGTCTTGCTAGCAATAACGTCTCATTTTAGGTTTGAAATTGAAAGCACTTTTGAAAGTGTCTACAAGTTATACCTAATTCAATTGATTCTTCTTCTGTCTATAGGTGGAACAGAACGAACAAAGGGCATGGAATGCAAAATACAAGAAGCGCTCTATCGTCACTGAAATTGACAGATGAGTACTCCTCCAATGCACTTGCAAGGCAAGAATTGCTTCCTCCCGAGTTTATTTCTCTGCTTACCGGTAACAACCTTTATCATTTCCTGGTTGCCACAGATAATGTTTTGGTTGCATCCATTTTAGTTTCTTCTACAGTGAAAAACTCTGCACAACCACACAGAGTTGTTTTCAATGTGATTACTGATGAAAAGACATATGCAGCAATGCACACATGGTTTGCACTAAACCATTTGCCACCGCAACTGTAGAGGTCAAAGGAATACACCAGTTTGATTGGATGACAAAAGATAATATTACTGTATTGGAGGCCATGGAGACACACAAAAACATTAGAAAATATTACCATGGAGCTTATTCGGTAGGTAATGATCTCAGTGTATCTCCAATATCTTTGCATCCAAGTTACAAGCTCGATCTAAGTCCAAAATACTTATCAATATTGAATCATCTCCGGATTTATCTCCTAGGTGTGAGTTTTATACATTAGTGGAAGAGGTAGGACCTGGAATTTAGATGGAATTTAGATACGTACAAATGTTTTCATGTTGCAGTTCTTTCCAGAGCTTGAAAATATTGTCTTCTTAGATGATGATGTGGTGGTTCAACAAGATTTATCTCCCCTTTGGGCTGTGGATTTAAGGAGGAAAGTAACGTAGTGGAAACTTGTAAAGGTGAAGATCCACTTACAAAGGATTAAAAAACTATTTCAACTTCTCACATCCTTTAATTTCAAAGAATTTTGATCCTGAACAATGTGCCTGGGCAGATGGGATGGGATGTTTTGTTTCTTGTTGTACTTGTGGTCGCATGTCCTTTGGACGCTGCCTTTGTGGTGCGACGTTAAAATATACTTCCTTCCTTCCTTTATTTGCGTGCTTGGAAACAAGCTAAAATAACCAACCATCATTGGCAAAAGCAGATATTTTATTTCATGACCTCAATTCAGTTTAATTTAGAAACTTGAGGAAAGGATTTGAAAACTTCTTGTTTAATATTTTCGTAGAATTTGAATTCCAATCTTACTCTCTGGAGGTTGGGTACACTTCCCCTTGCATTGATTTCTTTTAATGGACATGTTCGACCAATAAGCTCCCCGGCACATGTTAGGCATCGGTTACTATGTTGAGAGCAATTTGGACAGGATTCGGAAATTTGTTGTTATCCACTGTAACGATCAAGCGAAACCATGACTAGATATAGCATTTCCTGCGCTAAGACCGTTTTGGACAAAATATGTAAATGAATTCATTAGGCGTTGTAACATCCTGGATCTGTATTCTACTACTGTCATTGCCTTCTCCCAGGCACATGTTAGGCCTCAGTTACCATGTTAAGAGCAATTTGGACAGGATTCAAAAATCTGTTGTTATATTGTAATGTTCAGGCAAAACCATGGTTAGATATAGCATTTTCTGCGCTAAGACCGTTTTGCACAAAGTATGTAAATGAATTCATTAGGCGTTGTAACATCCTGGATCTGTATTTCGCCACCACTACTACAAAATAGGTAGAAATAGCACAAAAGTGACATTTAAGTGATGTGTATGAGAATAAACGTCACTTTTGTGCCCTTTATGCACATTTGTGACGTTTATGCTCCGCAAACGGCACGAAAATGACATTTATGCTCCGCAAAAGGCAGAGCATAAACGTCACTTTTGTGCATTTTTATCTATTTTTGTATTTTTGTAGTAGTGCACTGTCTTGATCTTGCCTTCTTCCATCTTTATCTTGAAGGTAATTTCTAACCTTCTAAAGCTTGGAGTTCAATGTTTTATTAGGGTAGCAGATCCTGGCACCAAAGCAACCCAGCTGCCATCGCCAGCCACCGTACTAAACCATAGATATGGCTATGCAGGGAGCACTGTACTAATTCCTTCTATTACTCTTTTCATAGTCTGGTTGTTTCACTTTCAAGGCCTCCCAATATTCTTCATGTTGTTCCGTGCATTTGTGATAGTTGTCTTTATACTTTCTGCGGCATTTCCTCCTTTCATGATTGTATGCAATTAAAATTTCTATATCAAGACTGGTATGGTTTGGAAGCACTGTCGGTTTGGTGAGAGGAAGAACTCAGGTAGCTCTCCTGTTTGCGTTGAACAAGATAAGCATGGACATCTGACAGTTTATTCCAGTATAGGGTGATTGGGGCGTCTAGATATGGTCATAAGATAGATGTGGCTACAAAGAGTTGGAAGCCCCCTTCTTATAAGGATGTGCATTTCTCAGCTTGGTTGATTGTATGCTGGGCCAGAATAAGGATCCAAATTCTTCTGAATTTTGCAAATTGCTAGCATATTCTTAGGCTATTGGCAGGTCCATATTGGGGGCACAATAAGTCATCTTAAAAATCCATGAATGAACATGTAGATTATGTGTGTTGACCAATGTAAATTTTTATTTGAATCCAAACACAGATGCACTGCTTGGTTGGTTAAAAAATTAGATGGGTCGTTCCTTCCCTTGGACCAGTCTATTCATATTTTTTTGTCATTGATTGTGCTTTTCTGAGGATGTGATGCATTGTCTCTTCTGGTTTTCGTTGTGCTTTTTATTATCTCACAGGATTGAAGAATATCAAGTATATGGAAGATTCTAAACATCCTGGTCCAGTCCTTGTTTTTTACTTTGGGCATTGGGTAGCTGCTATTCCTTGCTGATGTCATTATCTTCAGTCTATGGCAGTGGCATGTAAATAATAAAACTATTATGCAGGGCAATTTAACACCATTCAGGAAGCTTGGTGATTGGGCAAAAATATCATCACTCAGCATTACGACAACATCAACTGATAACTCACTTGTATTGCAAGCAATGGCTATGTTGAGCAAGGATCCATGGAGTTACTTTGTGAATTAAATTTTTGCAGGTTTCTAACCCTTATTTGAGAATCATCATGGCACTGGTTACTCAACAGGATATAGCAACTTTTCATGTCGTTGCAATGGCAACTATATAGTGGCCTAATATTCGATCGAGTAATCATCAAATTTATAGTGTTGTAGTCCTAAGGATGTATATTCGGTGTTGCAACATGAAATTTAACGTTCTTGACAGGCCCCATTCCCTTAGGAGTTCAGCTTGAAAACCTCACTGCTTCGACAAATTATGTCCCTTTCAATGGAAAGGGTTTGCTATATGACATTAGAGATGAATCAGCGGTTCAGTAAAAAAAAATTAGCATGAAAGTAAAGAATATTCGGTTGCAAAACAAGAATTAGCAGTTTCAAACCTTCATTTCTTTATTGGTGCTCCTATTCAATCGAAGGTCTTCCACCTAGGTTTAGTGTTTAATTTTAGAGAGCCAATGTTTAACAGAATTTTAGCTGGTGCAATTGAGGACTTTTACGAATGTGTTCCAAACGAGATCCATCGTGATGGTAATGTCAGACTTACTAACGTATTACACCTATGCTTATTATGCTAAGTTGCATTTGCAACGATTGTGATATTATATTTCACATTATCATGTCCTGGGCATCCTTGACAAATAAATGTATTGTGCATATGATCCTTGTACAAAACTTATATTCTAAGAAGATAATGTGGAGAGTTAAGAATGTTGGCTGCAGAAATATATCTTTTATATCATGAAATGTGTTTATAGGGTGGCCGAAAAAGAAAAAAATGATTTGTAAATCGCAGCTTTCATTAATATGCTACTATGTGTCAACAATTTCTTGTAATCTGCATCTTTCATTAATATGCATAATGCAGAATACAAGTATACTATGTGTTTTATATTATCTTTCCTTGTCCCCCTAAAGGGCTATACTCTAGCTGGTATATAATGATAATAATAATTTATAATAATAATAATAATGTGTAATTGATTGGATGTGAGAGCCATGTTGAGAGTGGACCACTGTGTGTAAACTAACTAGCATTGGGTTGCATTTGTCATGTAGTTTAAAAGTAATAGATGATGATTAATTTATGGACATAATGGAGGATTGAATATAAATAGTTTCCATAGATAGATCTAACGGCGAAAATCAATCTGCATGAATGAGGTTTGATATTACATTATATACACTTTGGAAAAAATAAACCATTTATATAATGGACCATATTACATGTCTATGCCTTGTGGACGAATATGGGTTCAGATTAAGATATAATTGTTAAGTTCTTGCATGTAGAAAACTCTAGCCAGGTGTGCTTCGTGCGCCTGGGCTCTTGGTCTAGTGGTAGTTCACTAGATTCAGCAATGTGAGGTCTCGAGTTCGAGGCCGCCCAGAGTCGCACTTTAAATTGTGGGCTTCAAAACCCACAGACGCAATGTAAATATGTGTGGTGTGCCGTCCCATGTCCAGTTGGATGCTGCTTAGTGGCGGGACGTTAAAAATGTTTCTTTCTTTCTTTCTTTCTTTCTTTGTGAATTTATTGACTTTCTTTGTGAATTTATTGAATGTGAGAATCTTAAAAGGAAGGAAGGAAGGAAGATGATATGGACTAGAATATTTTTCCTTTTAATGTCTTTACTATAGATGATGACCAAGAAAAAACCCAAGTGGTATAACATGTCCAATGGTGCGCGAAACGGAGATACAAACCAAATAAAAATGTTGGCTTCAAATAGCTAGTCTGAACATCCTGGCTACTTTTCTGCCCATGTTAAGCCAATGTTAATCCCTCAAATTGTAAAGATGCACAGGAAGATGCATTAACATGTAGGACTGAGACGACACTTATAGGAAGAATTAATCAATGGTGTAAAGAGATGGCTCAGGCACTCAAATAAGTTAAATCTTTCTCAAACCTTTATCAATAAGTCATAGGCTAAACAAAGAAGTGATTGTCACCAACTTTAGGTGCGGGTCTGGAATCAGTCAAATTCATTGGTCAACCTCCAATCAAACTGCGGTCAACCCTCGGTCAACCCCTTGTCCCCTCAGTCAAATTGTGGTCAGCCCTTGATCAAGACCATTGTCAACTCTCGGGGGTATTATTGGTCAATCCACAGTCAACCACTATGCCAAACTCACGTTCAAAGTTATGGTCAAGCAGCTCAACGACAACGACTAATCGACCATCAGTCAAACTATGTTCAACCCTTGGTCAAGACCCTTGTCAACCCTTGGTCAAATCCTCAGTCAACTCCTCGGAACACCAAAGGTCAATCCCCATTCAAACACTATGTCAAACTTGCAGTCAAACCCATATTCGAACAGTTCAACTATTTTGGTCAAACATCTTGGTCAACAAGTGGTCAAAATCCCAGGTCAATCCTTGTCAAATTTATTGGTCAACTTCCAGTCAAACCACGGTCGACCATTGGTCAATGCGCTTCCCAACCCTCGATCAAATCCCCGATCAACCCCTGGCAAGATCATCGGTCAACTCCCATGTGAAACACCATGTGAAACTTGTGATCATATGGTCAAACAATTTAGCTGCAACGGAACAATGCCAAAGCACCGGCTGTACTATGAGGGCTGCACAATTCAAAGCCGTTCAAATGAAGATTCTACAAAGATTCACCTAGATTTTCAAAGATTATTCTAAGATTCCCCTAGATTCTCCAAGATTTTGTCGAGATTCCTCTACACTCTCTTGAGATTCCTCCAGATTCTCCAAGATCCCATAAAGATTCCCTTAAATTCCCAAAGATTCTAGAAGATTCTATTGAGATTCCCAAAGATTATCCCAAGATTCCTCTAGATTCTTCAAGATTCTACTGAGATTCCCATGATACCCAAAGGTTCTGCTAAGATTCTCCTAGATTCCCAGCATCATCCTAAGATTCGTCTACATTCCCCAATTGATCCTCCTAGATTCCCTTAGATTCTATGAAGATTCCCCCATATTATCCAAGATTCCATCAAGATTCCCCTAGATTCTCGAAGAGTTACGAAGATTCCTCAACATTCTTGCAAGATTCACATAGATTCCCCAAGATTCTTTGTAAATTTGCATAGGTCATACAAAGATTCCCCTAAGTCATCCAAAATTCTCTCAAAATTCCTCTAAATTCCCCAAGATTCTGTTCAGATTCCTCGAGATTCTCAAAGATCCCATGAAGATTATCCAAGATCTCATAAAGATTTCCCAAGATTCTACTGGGATTCTTCTAGATTCTCTTGAGATTCCTTCAGATTCCCCAAGATCCCATAAAGATTCCCTTAAATCACTATATACCGTAAAATCCTAAGATTCCAATAAGGTTCTTAGCATTTGATCACGTTGGCTCCAACTATATCGGAATCATGCCAAAGCACCACTCATTGAAAAGGTCTCGACGAGAGGAATCCAAAGGCGTAGAGGTCTCGACGAGAGGAATCCAAAGGCGTAGGTCCCACCCTCATCTGACACCCCCACTCCAAGTTATGGTCATTTGAAGGTGAGCAACTAAATTGAAGCTTCTTAGGAAGCTTCATAATAAATGCACTGCCACCTCAACACCTTTATAATTAATATCATAATTAATAAGGCTGACACCTCACCCCCTTTATAATAAATAAAGTTGACACCTCACCAAGGGGGCTGCTTGGGGTGGGAATTGAGGTGGCTCCATCTGAGCCGTCCATTTTGCCACCACTTTTGATCCGACGGTCGAGATTTCCTGCACCAAGGGGGCTGCTTGGGGTGGAAAAAAAAAGGCCCTGCTTGCTGAGGTGGCTTCACCAGAGCCGTTCATTTGATCCAACGGCCGAGATTTTCTGCACCGCAAGGGGCTTGCTTGGGGTGGCAAAATAAAATGGACGGCCAAGATCTGATCTTTCCCAGATCCTACGGTAACCAGATGGGGTCCATGACCCCATGCATGCCCATGCATGCCCCCATGGGGATCTAAGGGCCCAGGGCGTGACACCTCAGCTTCCAAGGGCTAAATAAATTCGGGCCGTCCAAGATATCACGCATTGTCCGATGGGGGCATACTTTGTAATTTTATTAT
>JAANSK020260162.1:0-12442 GCA_011763485.2 Isoetes engelmannii | reverse complement strand
GAGTTCTCGAGTTTATTGTGTTACAAGAAAATACAATTTAATGGTACTTTTTAACGGTTATAACATGATTTTGCATCATGAGGTCTGGCCTTCTTGACATGAACAAAGTCTGATCAACTGTGATTGGAAGGAATCAACCTCGAAATTGACACACAGATGCATAATTGTTGTAACTCAAAACTTGATTGCAAACCTACCATGGATGATTCCGATTGCCCAATCACAAGGGAGTCCAACAGAGGAAAAATGCAAGCATCCTGAATCAACTTGTAGCAGCAGGTTTGTATATGCAACCAAAGTGATGGCAAAGTAGACATTGCTTCGAACTGCATTTTAGAGCAGTGCAACCCATAAACATAGAGAATGGAGAATTGAAAACATAGAGAATTTGGGCCCATAGTGTGTGTATTAAGTTTTGTAAACATCGAGAATAGAGAATTGAAAACATAGAGAATTTGGGCCCACAGAGTGTGTAGATAATTGAAAATATAGAGACATTGGGCCCACAGAGTGTGTGCACTTATTAAGTTTTTTATTGCGGGAGGGGTTTGAGGCATGGGTTGGGGCTGTGATTTCCGGGGTGTATGTATAAGACACCGTATATTTTGCAGGGTTTGCGGAGGTTAATTGCACTAGATGGTCTTGTTTGATCAAATTTTCTATTCTGTGTGTTTTAGGTCCGTTTCCATGGTTAGAATGAAGGAATCCGATTTTTTAAAGTGGATAAGAGCTGATGGTCGTTTCTATTTTGGTCTTCTCAGGTTTTGTGCAGAACAGAAGGCGAACCTCGAACAATGTATTTAGCCAAGACTTAAGTGGTTTTTGTTTCCAAACACAATTTAAGTAAGAAAATTTTGTTATTCATATCTATTCAAGTGCATGAACACATTATAGCCAATAATAGTTGTATAATGCGATACTGCAATTTCATTGTAACCATTGCAAGTGAAAATGTGATCTAATAAAGGAAAGCCGCCAGGACCTCTACTACTGCTTTGTTGACTTCGCGAAGGCCTTTGACACGGTGCCCCGCGACAAGCTGTGGACAAGGCTGCAAGGGCTCGACACGCCAATGGACTTGCAGAATGCGATCTACAGGATATACGAGACGTGCTCCGAACGCCTGACACCCATAGGATAGTCGATGAACAGCAGTATCGGAGTATGCCAAGGATGTCCCCTTTCGCCAACATTGTTCGGCATCTACATTGACCAGTTGGAGCCATGGATGACGCAACACGGTGGAGGAGGCACCCCGCGGGTGCACCATATTGTCAGGCACACTGCGGAGGACATGCAACATCACCTGGATGCACTAGCCACTTTCTGCCAGCACACCAGCATCCGAGTTAACCTCGCGAAGACCAAGGTCCTATTGATCTCGTCCTCTCGGCACCCGCGAATGCCCTTCTTCACATATCAGGGAGAACCAGTAGAGGTCACTCCCACCTATAAGTATTTGGGCATAGAGTTCTCCACCATCATGCACTAGGATAGCTGCATCCAACTGCGGGTAGCAGCCGGCTAGAAGGCCTTGCACGCCATGCAAAATAGCAGTTACCAGGCCGTGCTATAAGCCTAAGAGCACCAGTCGCGCCCCTTCAGGGCTTTGATAGAGCCGGTTCTCCTGTATGGAGTGGAAGTTTGGAGCCCGGTCATTTTCGCCGCCACCTGGGGAGACCTCGAGCGAGTGCAAAAAGCTTTTTTAGCGCGCGCCCTCGGGGTAAAACAGACGGTGCCGTATCAGATACTTCTCCAGGAGACAGGTTTCCTCCCCCTCCGGAGAGCAGCCATGTGCCGCCACCTGCTGTATTTTCAAAAGGTAGCTCGGATGGATGAAGATCGACTACCAAGAGCAGCCTTGGCGGTTGCAATGGGCCCACAACACCTCAAAGCCTGCTGGAAAGACAAGCAGGCGCAGTGGTTGTTCCAATGGCAGGTCCAGACACACAGATGCGTACGAGTCTGCACGAAGAAAGACCATGACGAGTTGAAGGCCTACCTGGACACCTGCTTCCTTGGCAAACTCTGGGACGTCGAGGCCTTGGCACAATTCAAGCTCGGGCATTACAGAGAACAAGTGAATCCCACGCTTAAGAGAGGGCCCCAGCAGTACCTGCTCACTCCCCTCTTCATGAAAAAGCGTAGGTTGATCGCCTCCATCCGAATGGGAGAGCACCACCTCCGAATTGAGACTGCGCGATGGGCAAGGCAAGTGTGTGAGGACAGTACTTGTCAGTGCTACCACTAAAAGGTCCTTGAGGACGAATGCCATGCTCTGCAAACATGCCCCTCCTATGAACAGATTAGAGCACGGTACCCACAGTTAGTGATCCCGGACATGCACTCCATCTTCTGCTCAACACTGAAGCAGTAGGAACTCTTGGCTCATATCTTCAGGAGGTCCTAGATGAATGACATCGGCTCTGTCCCTCTTCCCTGTGAAGGCCTCCACTTTGTCCACTTTGCTTGGGATGACATCCCTTTGTTTTGTATACCAACAAGCACATTGCTGCCACGGTTTTTCCTCAGGGGGTTTTTTCATCCGGGTCGTAATACGCTTGCTATTTGACTTGTACAGATCCCATAGGCCAATTGGCCTCCGTGGACGATGAAAACCTTATTCTATTCTATTCTATTCTATTCTATTCTTAAATTAATCCTTAGATATATGAAGTTCGACTTGCATTACAATAGCCACAAAGAAACTCTTAAAGTTATCAAATATACCTAGATGCATATGGTGAATAGACCAGGTTATGAAGTACATCTAGAGTATTAGAATCTTCTAGAGGGAGATTGTGGATGAGGCGAATCCATGGCTATGCTGCTTAGAGGACATTGTGAATGTTCAGGTGGTATGAGAGTTCTTTGTAGAAATGTTGTTTTTTTTTTTCCCATCTAGAATGGACCCTACTAAATCATAGTGGGGAAAATTTTTAATACCCTTCAAAAATAGCCTCTTGGTGAACTTTCTACAAAGCAAGGGAAGGAATCATTGTCTTGGATTTTGTCGTCTCGGCAACATCTGAGGTATTTCCTCTTCCTTTGCTAGTTAGAGCATTTATGTGTTTGAAAAAGGATGTAATTAGGAAAGGGAAGCGGGTTGTTGGATTTGTTCCTTTGTCTTTGAAGTCCCTTGATACCAGTGGTTGTTGTCTTATGCTTGGTTTAGGTTCGGATTGGGGAGCAATTGATGTCTCAGTAACGTTGGGGTTCTGTTAAGTGGCCAGGGTTCAGGCAGATGGGCCGGGAGCAAATTCACTAGTTTCAATGATCTTTGATGCTCAAGGGATTTGCCTACTAAGTGTCACGTGGGATTTCAGGACAACTGAAAGAAATATTGCAGCTAAGGCACGTGATTCAAACAATTCTTGAAACTCTTATGAAAACTTTGCACACTAAGTGAAATTTGGGACTCAAGAACTTTGCACATTTTATAAATCATAGAACACTTTAGCAAATCTCAGGAAGCTAATCAATTTCATATAAACTCCGAGTGGAGTAAGTACATGCAGGTAATTAAAAACTCATAAACTCATAACCAGAGAGAAGATAATCAGAAGGCGAAAAAATGTGGACCAAGCCGGCGGCAACTAACGGCGCTCAATTTTCAGAGCCTTCTTTGATCTGAATTGGGGCCCTTTATAGGGCCGCAGGGTCGTGGCCTGATGATGGTGACTTGCTTGCCCACTAGGCGAAGTTGTTGTAATGATCTAAGGTCACTATTGGCAGATAACAGAAATCAGTGGCAGCGATAGTGACCTCAAACTGCCTGTGGCCATTGCCAGACCCGTGCTCAAAATCGGGGACCCGCCCGTGCTACTGGTCGGGTGCAAAATCGGGCTCGGGCACAAAATTGGGGGCAGCTTTAGAAGTTTGTGGCGTGCTGCTTCCCGTGCCCCGGGTCGTGTCTATACACGTGTCGTGCCCAAAATCGTGCAGCCCTTCATGTCATCGTTTTTGGCTGCCCTTGGCACGACTGCTCTCCTTCATCTGCCTGACGATGACCCATAAGTACTTGGGCCTTTGTATAACACTGACTGGGGGTCAATGTTAACACAGCCCTCCACCGACTCAAAATTCAGTAACCTGAGTAGATGTGGGACTTCATTCACAGGAGGCCAGTCTTTTTCAAAGATTTTCCGCTGGTCCTGTTGCACAGTGTGGGGGTTTGATAGGTCTGGTACGCTATGCGTCTTCTATCACGTGGAGGAGTTACCTCTACAATGTCGGTGTGCGCGACCTGGAGGAATTGGTTCCTTATCATTTCTTCAAAAAGTTCATGAACCAAGGACGTCACATCTGAGCAATTGCTGAGCAGAAGGTCCTTAATGCCCCACTTGCTGAGATCGGCATTAGGATTGAAGTGATATAAGTTCCTTCAACAGCAACAAAAGATATTGCAGTACTATGCAGTATGCCTCTTGCTGATAGACATCAGGATCTGGCGATAAGCAGGCTGTATCAGCAAAGTCTCTGAGACCCATGAGAGTGCTGTCAATTGTGGTCCACCCAAACTTATTAGGTATATACACCTAGTTGCGGTATGTACCTATGCCTTGGCCCTGTGTCCAGCAGTGTCTGCGTACAAAACGAAGATCAAAGCGGGCATCTTCACGTGCCGACTGGGGTGATCTGTTTGAATTGGATGTGTTCATGGGCAAAAAAGGGCTGGCGCCAATAGGCATCAGAGACATGTAAGAAGGAAAGGGCTCCCAAGACAGCATACCGTGTGGGTTTTGCAGTTGTGCGGTCCCGGAGATGAGCAGCCCGCATTTCGTAAATAGTGTCCAGTTGTGGTGACTACCCTTTTTCTTTGAGTTGAACCCATCGGTTGTAAGGTACTAACCCGGTAACTGGTATAGGTAGCCATCGTGCCTAGTGTGGTTCGGGGGTTAGCGGATTTTGACTCAATTCCTGCAAGTGAAGATATGCCATATGATATTGCATGCAGAACTGGGCCATAATCAATTCTCTGCAGTTAATACACAACCCAGTCCTAGTAATAGATGTTGTTAGCCACTCCATGAGAAAACCCACGAGGTTGTTCTGGGATTTCTGGAAGATTGTATCCTTGTATGGTGTCAGCAGAAGGGGATTGTCATCCTTAAAGATAAGATAAGATAAGATAAGATAAGGATTTCTAACGTCGCGCCACTAGGCAGCGCCCAATTGGACATGTGATGGCAGTACAAAGGACCAAAGTCCACGAAACAATCAAACCAAAGAGGGACCACACCTTCCTCTCAAGAAAAACATTTCAGTTTTGTACATGCTCTGGAGGTACCTCCTTCTAGGCATTCTTCCAAATATCATACGCAGCTGAGTGACTTTGGTAGAACTCATGCTGAAAGAGGCTGTCGTAATAAATGTATGCCATGGATTGAACTGTGAGCATATAAATAATATTTGGGTCTTCTAAAAGAATGAGTTTAAAATAAACTAATGTACAAAAAAGAGCCTTGTGTTCAATAGAGAGATCTGACCAATGTTATAAGAGTATCTGTTCTCAATGAAGTTTCCCATACAACACCTACCTGCAACCACTTAAGCCAGAATTCGGCTTGTCTTAGTGCAACATGCATTTTGAATCTGGTTGCAAGGGGAAGAAGTTGAGGCAGGGCAGCAATAAAGTCAGTAATGTTTTGGCCCCTCTGCTCATGCCCGCTATTGATTTCATCCAATTCCTTGACCATCTACTGCTGCTTTACCAAGTAGTCTTGCAACATGCGATTGGTGGTCTTGGAGCGGGTGAGGAGATCATCATGGACAGCCTTTGAAACAGAGTCCACTGGAACAGTTTCGTGGAGGGCCTTTTGCAGCTCCTCAACTTTGGCATTTTGCTCCGTAAGGTGTCTTTCAGCAACCTGAACCTTGTTTTTAGCAGCCTGAACCTTGGCATCACGCCCGGCGATTTCCTCCTTCAGACCAGCCAAGAGTAGACGCACGTGCTTTCTCCAAGTTCAGCGTGTTGTGCAGCTCTCGGAGTTTCTCTTCGGATTCAGTAGAGTCCTTAGTATACTTGGCCTTGAGATCTTCCAGTTGAGGGGTGAGCTCTATAATCTGTGCGTGCAGAGGCTCTTGAGCTTTTTCCAGTTGAATTGCTTTGTCCTCTACAGCTATTTTCTATTCCTTCAACTCCGAGATTTGGGCTTCATAGGCTGTAAGGTCGTCCTCATATTGTGTGAGCCTAGGGTGTTGTGTATCATACTCAGTCTTGAGACTCTAGAGTTCGTGCTTTAGCTCTGCTGCCTGTGTTCTAGCCAGCTCGAACTCTTCTCGATCTAGGAGGTTCTCATGTTGTTGGACCCATTGGATTTTCCATTGAGTTTGCAATTGACTGATCCAAGCCCGCCCTTGAAGGAGCAGTTTTTCCATTTACGCCTCAATCGAAGGAGGGTCTGTCGTGCCCTCAGAGACCGGGACGACAACATACTTCTGAGGCTGCGACTCTTGGCGCGTTGGGCTCTGAGGTTGGTCCTTTGTCTGGCCTTCATTCTCGGCCGTAAGCTTATTTTCCCCCATGTGTTCTTCCTCTTGGGGCTTGCTATCACGAGCCGAGGAGACTGAGTGATACTGCTCCTCTTCTTCTTCCTCCTCAGCTTTGGGGTTGGCAGCTGTGGCAGGCTCCTAAATTTTGAGCGTGCGTGGCTTTTTGTGTCGTCCTTTCCCCTTCCCGCCACTGGTGCGCGCGGGCATTTTGGAGCGACCGTAGCCTGAGATTTCTTACTATGATGAACGTTCGTGGCCGCAGTGGTAACATGCATCCTGCCCTCTGTTGCACCTTAGCTTCTTCATGCTGCACTTTAGGCGCTTTTGTTGTTGCCGGCTTCTCGTATTGTCGGGAGCCCGAATGTTGGTCCTTCAGCTGTTCTGTTGGAGCTAGCTAGGGCCCGTGAAAAGTGGGGGGGAAATGCCCAGCACGGTGTTGATGACATGCTAGATATGCCCACCAAAATAACAGATGTGCATCCAGATTTTGGGGGATCGTCCCGCAGTTTGACGACTGCCTTGGTGATTTTGGATTGTAGAAGCTCTACCCAATTGATGGGCGTGTCACCATAGACAGTCACAGCCAGTACCATCGTGTGATATGAGCGTGCTCACTTGTGTGTTCCTCATGGCCTACCCATCTACTTTCCTTTAGATCAGATGACCCAATTGTGCAATATGAGTAGGCAGAGTTTTGTAGCTGATGGTGACCCCTTTTGAGAGTTGCCTTGACCGGATAATTGGAGATATCTGTTGAACGTATTTGTGAGTTTTCAAGAGAGGGAGATACCTACTGGAATAGAAAAGATCTGTCGAGGAGCTCCTCTGTGATCGTGATAGTGTGCTCTCCTACTGTGGCAGTCACCAAATCGCCTGTAACCTTGTAAGATCGGGAAAACTCTTATAGCTGATCAACTTGTAGGGTCGGCCACTTTAATCTATTGAACTCAGACAACCCAACTTTTTGGAATAGGGTGTTCTCTTCCTGAGTTAGGGTTTGCAGCGTTGGAAATTTCAAACTGTGAAAAAAATCAACTGTAAGAGGTGCTGGAGGAGCATTTGATTTGGCCATGGCGAAAAGAGGTAAAAAGATTGGACGGAGGTGCGAAAAGAAGCGAGTCGCCAGAGTGTGTATAGCGCAAGGAAGGAGGAAGGCGCAAGAGCGAAGTGAAGAAGAAGATAAAAGACGAAGGACAGAATTTATAGTTGGGCGAAGGGTGCATTGATGAGGAGCGATCGTTCGTACGAAAATGAGATGTCAGACGGCGGATGGAGACATGTGAAAAAGAGTGATGATGAAAAAAGGATGGACGACTGATGTGGCGGAGGTGACAGGGAGCAGAACGAAAACGGAAGAAGAAAGGTGATGAGCTGACGGTGGTGACATCAGCAAAAGAGAGGTGATACCGGAACGAGTAATAGTTAGAAAAATCGTATAAGATGTCGTACAGAACTGGTGAATTGTCCCTCACTTTTAAAGACATATTTGGAGCTCGCCTGCGAGACCTGTTTTCCAAAAAATAATAATAAGCTTGATAAATGCATGGGCAACTCAAGATAGATTATGTTGCTATATTAATCCACACAATATCCCTTACATGGATGCTTGAGCCAATCATACTGCAAAAGTCGTATTTGAAGCTCGTCATACTTATGATGTTTTTGCATGCACTACAAGACCTGCCTATCATACGTTTGTTTAAGATAAAAGTAAGGATGACTAGAAGCATGGGTGCAGCTCAAGATATAATATTTCCAATCTATGTTCCAAGAGGCATAAACATTTGGTACCCTTCTTATCTCTAACAATAGCATGTCGTACACCATCTATCAATCATATTAGTGAATCAACATGATAGGTCTGCAATTATCACATCAAACTTCCTGCTTTGGTTATACATGATGGAATTGCAGGCATCTGATCCTTGCAATAGCATATATAGAAAATGAAGGCTAACACATACCTTCGGAGACCAATGCCACTTGCTTAGAGAAACGAATTCTTCATTATCTGCATCCCACTAGCGGTAAAGTAAAATGAAACTCACAGCAAAATACTCAGGCATGAGAAGACCATTACCACTTGCTAAGGAAACGAATTCTTTGTTATCTGCATTACGCTAGCGGTAAAGTAAAATAAAAATCACAGAAAAATGTTCAGGCATGAGAAGCACAAAATAGGACCTATCTCAATAGAAGGAAGCATACTTTAACATCCAAAAAAAATGCATCATAAGTTTCCCAAGTATATGATGAATAAAGGATGTTCAATGTAAATCAATGTTGATAGAAAAACATGGCATAAAGAACAAAAGTTATGGTCTTTCTGTGTTCCATTATATTCAGACAACAGGTGCTCTCAGCACTCAATGAAGTATTGATTGTTGTACATTCTCTATTGCTAAGGCAGGGGAACATGCGAAGCACTTCATAGTTTATACTAAAGGTTTATCATGGATAATAAAGACTGGGTAGACAAAGAACACAAGATTCAGATTATATCATGATCGTGAGATTTCGTAATTCAAAGATTGGTATTCAAAAATCGATGCAACTCCAGCATAGAGATATGAAATGCAAACAATAATTTGTAATTGAGCCTTTTATTTCTGGCTGTCCGGAGAGCTAAAATATGAAAGGTTTATATCCAAAAAGAATGACAACAAACATCTAGCTTCTACTATACATTGTTGCAAATGGTAATTAAAACATTCTTACAGGTCTTGTTTTCTATGGTCTACACTGCTTCAAAAGATAAATGAAAATGCTTTAAAAGATAAATGAAAATGCCAATTCAGTAAATGCCTGCTTATATCAGATAGAAATCGTGAGCAATGTTGCAGCTAAAAAATTGGGGATGATGCTAGCAATGTAAACATGGCAGCGAAAAAGCTAAACATAAGGATCTGTTATCTACTGACTGTAAGGATATGGAATGATAAATGCTAAGTAGATGTATGCTCAATCGATGAACAAGATACGCAAACTTAACTTAATGATTGATGGGCAGAGAAAAAAACAGTTTTCAAAACCTCACCTGACATCTAAAATGGAAAAGTATGTATGAAAAGCAAATGTGAATGCCATAGTTTACGTGAGGCGGCCTCCACGTCCTAAAGCCACATGTAGGCTAAGCTCCAAACTGCAATATTAAACACAATTTTCTCAGGTTGGTATGAAGAAGCAGTTAAAGTATACGCTGTTATAAAAAAATATACTTGAATAGGATAAATCATGTTGTTTCAGCAACTGTGGGAAGAGAAACAAAATGGCTGCATGAAATGATCTGCTCAAATCAGCAACCCGAGCATGCTTGCAAATGGAGAAAATAAACTGAGAGCCATATAAGAAACTATTCATCTCAGAAATGCTTATGAAGTTATCACATTTCACAAACAAAGCCTGATTTTCTTCTATGAAGGCCGCAGTTGATTTTCTTCTCGAACCTATGATGAAGGCCGCTGTCGACAGGAGCAACAGCATTTATGTGAAATAAAAGTGGCTTAATATACCAGTAATTTCCACCAAAGGTGCATTACGAAATGTGAGTATATAAATGTCGTTCAACATTCATTGATTGTTGTAAATACGAAATTGAAAAACTGTACGAAATGCAGAACAGGTGCACTACAAAATGCCACCCATGATTCATAATTCGAATCCATCGTTCAGTTTGGAAAATAGCACTCAGATTCATCGTTGCTCTACTCATCCTAGCAACTACGACACAAGGTACATTTCAAATCTTCGATTAAAAACATTGTTTCAAGAATCGAATGCTGAAACAAAAAATGGGTGAACATTTTTTCTGTATTTTTTGTGCAGGATGCAACATGGATGACTACTTGACAATAACACAGACTCCAATTCCAAGGCCTGCGCCGCTCAAGGGAGGGATACAAGTAAGCATAAGCAGCAATTGCGACTGCACAATTCAGGAGAATTTTGTAGCTTGCAACAGCCAAGATATATACACACCTTCCGGCGTCAATCCTCACCATATAATGTGGATGCAACCGGGCCTTTGCCAGCTGAACGACGGCCTCGCTCTGCCTCCACGGTTTAGCATCCAATTCCATCTCCAAGTTCCCGATCCGCAATTAGGGTTTGCAATTTTCAGACAGGTCTCCTGTTTTTGATTGTTTTCTCCATACAGTTTTTAAAACCTAGTATTGTGGCAGTTAAAGTGGAGTTTTATAAAGAAGCATTTTTTTGTCACACTCAATTCACCGAGTAAATGCAGTAGAAGCATGTCATGTCTTAGAATTATTTGTTTCAATATATCTTTGTTTTAGGGTTCGGGAAAGTTTTCAGGCCTAATCGGAAAATTTCCTGCTGGATTTACCCCAGCCTACCATCTACATAATCCCCCTCCATTTCTACCGGAAATACCAAGAAAAATGGCTCTTTTTTAGTCGGAAAATTTCCTGCTATTTCTAAACTAGACTGTGAAATTTCAATTCCAGACGGTAGGTTCCAGACGGTAGAAGCATGTTATGTCTCAGAATCATTTCTTTCAATATATCTTTGTTTTAAAAAAAAAGCACTAGCAAAGCTAATTACAAAAATTCAATTCTGGTGTAAAATTCCATGCTTTGCATAACAAAATACAATAGACATGGATATTTAATAACTTTAGGAAAGATAATAAGGTTTGTAATATGCAATAAGTAACATAAGAGAAGAATCTCACATAAATCATGCACCAAAATGCTTCGATCATCAGATTAGGATTCTCATGCAAGGCAAGCATCCATGCATTGCATGTTGCTAATTGATTTTAGACGATCGCTACTTAATGCAAGGTTCTTCATTGACTTCTTATTGGCACTTTTTCATTAGTAGTAACCTTGGTTCCCACCCTCATATTGCTTTTAAATTGTCATGTGGCACAATGACCAAGCCCTCTATATTGGTCTGCGTGGACGATGAAACTTTATTCAATTCTATTCTATTTTATTTTGAGAAAGGTTTGTGGCACACTTGAACAATTCCTCCCTTTTTTGGAAGATTGTTTCTTATTATTGTAGTCTTGGTGACGTGCAGGAGGAACGATTTGGTCACCCTTGCATTTTGTCCAATCCCCTTACCAAAGGTTTATCCGTACGATTTTTCCTCGAAAATAAAAAATGGCCCAGATTCTAGTCCTGGCGATAATTCCTTGGTAGGTGCACTAGCCAACATACATAGAAAATAATGTTTTTTCTAAACTACTTTGATATATCTTCCATGTCTTTGTGGTAGTTTGCAAATGTGCATCTACCCACTGCAGACCACTGTAGATAATATGTTGAGATGAATGAAAATCCTATCTATCAGGATTTTGATGTATCCTGCGAGTCGAAGCACAAGAATGTAATATTATAAATTTACTATCTATAGAGTTTGAAAGACACCCATTTGATAAGTTACTAAATAAAGGGCACTAAGTGTGCTAATTATAGAAAACTTATTACATGATGTCCTTTTCTTGCTTCTTGAAGAATAAAGCACTGGGATCAAACAATTTCATCCACACATCACGCCTATGAATTTATCACACAATGCCAATGAAGGAGGAAAGCCTTCTAAGCCTTTGAAATAAAGTCTGTAAAATATCCATAATGTGTGCTGCCATTCAATTCTTCTTACTATGATACTGCTCCACAATGGATTCTTTGCTATGAAAATTTCAAAGATGCTCCTTGCCATATTTCAAACCTTCATTTGATGCAGAGGATGTCTTGCAGGACCATGTCATAGTTGAAGCTATTTTCCAGACCTAGTTTATGTCTAGGCTTATGGATTCGAAGACTAAGCTAGTTACTGGGGCACCTTGCAATTGAAGAAGATGCAATAAATCCTTTCCATATCTATGTTTTGCACATGCAGATATCATGGCGCTCGTGTTTTTGCATCATTCAATTTTCCATTCTTTAGGGTCAAGATAGTTTTACCTCCGGATTTG
>JAANSK020260161.1:0-22141 GCA_011763485.2 Isoetes engelmannii | reverse complement strand
AATTTAAGTTAGACAAAAATTTTAAACGTCCCTGGGCACTGCCACAAAGCGCAGGATTAGACACAAAAAGATTCGAAGGTCCCTGAAGGTCGAAAAATGCCCCTCGGAAAAAAGTTGGGAATGAATATGTCCCATTTTTTACAAATGCTCCTTAAGACAACTTTGAAGCAAGACAAGCTCAAATCAATGGTGCAGTTGGAACCAACCCACTCCTTGTCAGACCACTACCACCACCACCACCACTTCATCTGCTATTCCACCTGGCTTCCATGTTCAACCCTTCACTTTACCATCTACATCTGCTTCTTTAGCTACCACCTCTACTTACACTTTTAATTCTAAGGTTGATTTCTGTGACAATAACAAAGTTCCTGATGTTGCTAACACTCAGAATGAAAAAAATAGGAGCTATATGTTTATGGAAAATATTGTAGAAGAAGCCATGAAACAGTATTTTGACAAGGAAAAGAATAGTGGGGATAATTTGGTAGTCCAGTCTAATCTGTGTGCAGGTTTTTCGCCCTCTGTTACTGATCCTAATGGAGAGTTGTGCCTAATTCAACAAAGAGAGGAAGCTGCAAACTTGGTTAGTACCATTTCTCTTTCATCAATAGTAGATTGCAGTTCTTTCTCCTAGTCACATATATATGGCAATCTGGATTCTAACCCTCAAAAAGATGTGAACACTTGTGTTGACCAGCCTCAAGAGTCTTTTGATATTCCTGATAGTATACCAGAGACTCCCCCATCGATCCTGAATTCCAATGTCTCTCTATCCAGAGGACTTGATTCTGAAAAGTGGAAGAAGAAAGCTAGGAAGAAGACCTTGCCCAATGAAGCTATATCTCATAGTACTCCCACTTATGATAACTACAATGGTCCTGCTAAGAACATTAGAAGCAGAGGTGTTTTTTCTCAGCTGAATCCCTCAACAAAACTCCCCCTCAATGAAAGTCATCTCTTGGAATCTTAGAGGTATCAAAGGCCCTGTTAAGAGAAGAAGGTTTGTGGCTAGCATCAGGCAATATAAAGCAGACTTAATCCTTCTTCAGGAGCATCATCTGCCTTACTTTGAAGCAAGCAACTTGGCCACATGGATTAAAAATGGTGCTAACTCGTTTGTCATTCAAGCTAATGGGACTAAGGGGGGCTTAGCTATTATATGGTTTAACCTTGATGTAGTTGAAACTTTCAACAACCCGAGCTGGCAATACATCATCTTTGAGCATGCAAATCATAAGGTAGGGGTTATCAATATCTATGCCTATACTGATCCTAATGAGAGGAAGGATCTTTGGAAAAATATTCAGGAGGTCCTCTCCCAAAAAAGTCAAGTTGACTGGGTTATGGCTGGTGACTTCAACAATACTCCTCAATGGGATATGAAACTTGGTAACCAGATTAACATGCCTACAACCGAGAGGAACTCTTGGAATAGTTTGTTGGCTCAATCTATGTTCTTCTAAATTCCCTGCTCCAACATAAAGTACTCTTGGTCTAACAAAAGAAAAGGGGAAGGTAGGACTTTTTGCAATCTTGATAGAGTTTACATTGCTAATTGTTCCTCTGAGCTCTTGGACAACTGCATAGTTACTGGAGATGAAGGGGCCACTCTGTCTGATCATCAGCCCATTATCATTGAATTTAAGAAGTAAATAATGTCCACTACCACCAGGAAGATAATAGACTTGAGATCCAAATAAGAGAGATTGAGGAGCATTGTGCTAGGGGGTTGGCTTTGAAAGCTAAGATTACTTATACCAAAGAATTGGATAACCCGTCTTCAGCCTTTTTCTATAAGAAGGCTAAACAAAGGTTGTTAAATAATGCTATTACCCAAGTTGAGAGTAGTCCTGGTAATGTCATTACTGATGATGATTCTGTGAGGGATTTCTTTCTTCAAAACTACAGAAATCTCTTCTCCGAGGAACCTAACAAGGATGACATGTTTGATGCTCAGTTTCATATCTTTAGCTCAATTCAACACTCTCAAACTATGTCTGATCAGGTTCTGGACTGTCCTAATGAGAAGGAAATCTTTAGAAATTTGGCTAGGATGAAGCATGGTAAAGCTCCAGGTTATGATCGCTTCCCCCCCAGAGTTTTACATGGAATTCTGGGATATCTTCAAACATGATTTGTGCACTTTTGTTAAAGGTTACTGGTACTCTAAAATTTTGCCTCCTGCTTACTCGTCCAGTATGATCTTCTTGATCCCTAAAAAGAGTAAACCAATCTCTATTCATGATTGGAGGCCCATATCTTTGACCAATACTACTTATAAGTTGGTAGCAAAGATCATTGCTGAAAGGATTAAGAGCCATCTCCAACAGACAATTTCCACTTGCCAGTCTGCTTTTCTTCCAAAAAGATTTATTCTAGACAACTATGTTGCAGTTAATGAAGCCTTACACTGGAACAGGTTATCCAAGCAAAACTGCCTGCTCTTAAAGCTAGACTTCAAGAGAGCTTATGATTCCATTAATTGGAACTTTCTTGAACATGCTATGGATTGCATAGGGATCCATCCCTATCATGGGCCTAAATGTGAATGCTTACTCTGCTATTACCATTAATGGTTGTCCTACAGATTTCTTTCCCATTCATAGAGGAGTTACGTAGGGTTGCCCATTGCCCCCCTATCTTTTTCTTATTGTGGCAGAGGTCTTGACAAGGTTGCTCTTATGTATTCAATCTGCAAATCTGATTACTGGCCTCCAGATGCCTGGCTCGAGCAAACAATTAACTGTTCTTCAGTATGCTGATGACACTTTCATCATGCTCAAAGCTGACAATGCTACTCTGGATAACTTCTTTGACTGTATCAATCTGTTTGGTATAGCCTCAGGTGTGGTTCTTAATATTGAAAAGTGTTCTATTCTCTGGGATGAACCTTCAGCAGCCATCAACACCAGGGGCATCAAGATAGTGCAATATAATGAGTGTATCACCCTCGTAGGTTTGCCTCTTTCTTGTAATACAAATGCTAAAGCAGCCTGGGATGGTATTATTAACAGAATTAGGAAAAAAGTTAGTAGTATTAGCAAAAATCTCTCGAGAGCAGGAAGGGTCATTGTTGCCAACTCCATCCTTGCTAGCACCCATATATACTTCTTCGTTGTTCTAATTGCTGATAAGAAATCTTATAATTTAATTGAGAAGTGTGTCAGAGATTTCATCTGGGGGGTATGCATTGCTTGCAGTGGCAGGAATTGACTCATGACATGGAATCATGTGGCTTAGGGTGTAAGTCTTTATTCAAACAAGCTCAGGCTCTAGCTGCCAAGTTCATTTGGAAAGCAATTCAGGGCCATGAGTCTCCTGCCGTGGATTTCATAAGATTTTGGCTCCACAATTCTAAACCTCTTGGCAAAAGTGACTGCCAACATTCTTCACCCGATTCCTTCTTCTATCCATTTAGATCAGGGAACAAGTGTGGTAACTTTTCAGTCTTCTGGTCCCCTCTTCTGGTCAAAAATAACCATTCCTGTCTTGCTGAAGAACACCCTAGAAGTTACAGGAAGTGGGAAAATGCTTTTGTTTCTATTTTAGCAGATTTATGGTATAGGAACAGGTGGAGAACATGGGATGAAATGAATCCTGTGTTTGAACTCTTTCACTGATAGGGTTATTTACAGACACTTGATATCGAACTTAACTCAGGTTACTAGTTGCACTGTTGCAGATGAACTTAACTGGTCTTTAAAAGGAAAAAATAAGTATAGGGTCTCCACCATTTATAGGCTGATCACTGAACCTAAATCAGATAGGATTCCTCTGAGATGGAACATGGCCACTAACGTTTTCATTAAGATCCTTAGAAGCTGTTGGAAGACCCATTGTCAACCTAAAACTCAGCTTCTAGCTTGGCTGTCTCTTCATCAAGCCATTCCTTCTAAGTCTTACATCAAGAAGAGAATTCATAATGATAACTCTAATTTTGATGTTACCTGTGATCTATGTAAGCAGGTTCCTGAAACTGTTAATCACATTTTTTCTGCTCCTCTCTGGTCCCCTTTTGGAATTGGCTAAATGAAATGTCTAGTGCTTTGGGTTATAGAATGAGCACTCAGAATTCTATCGTTCAGTTACTGTCTGGCACAAATATATTTGTTAACTCCTTGAAACAGATTGCCATGTGGAGTATCTGGAAGTATAGAAATGCCATCTCTATTGGCAAAAGAAATTTGGGAATCTCAAGTTTGAAACTGCTTTTCTTGGTTGAACTAACTGGTGTGGTTATGTCTCAGAGGTCCAAAAAAAGGATGCTTTTGATAGAAAGTGGCTTGGGTTTGGTCAATTCATTGGCTCTTATTTCTTCAAAGCAAACCATGGGAATTTTTCCTCTAATGACTTTCTTGATTACAAATTTGCTGAACATCTTAACAGGGATGAATAGTGGCCACCCTGAGTTAGATGACTTGTCTCCTGAGGAAGCCTGGGTAAGACTGAATGGTATGGGCCTCAACATGCCTCCTCGTGAATTGGTTCCTATTTCAGCAAAATTCAGAAGTGTCCTTCTTGATGGGTACCAAGCTTGGTGCCTTAATATTCTGCTCTTCTCATTCAGCAATCTCATGTCAAAAGATCAGTTCAATGCCTTCACCAATAGCTACTATTATCACTTGGGTAGTTTTGTGGCAGAAGGTCTTAGTGTGTTGGCAGAAGTCAACTTCCCTTTCCTCTGGCTCATTCTCACCCTTCATTCCAGGTCTGACATTCCATGGAAGGAACTTCTAGCTCTAATCCATCTTGATGTTGACAGCAAGTTTCAGGGGTGTATTTGGTTCCAAGAGGAAGATTTTTGAGAAGCATGATGTTATTGTTGTACATATGAAGACTCGGCTGCTCAAAGAATGTTGGTTGTACAGGACGGATGACAGTACATTTTGAGAGGTGATGGCCCTCTTGCTCACCTGAAAGGGCTGGGTGCAATCCATCCAATTTTGATGATCATGGAGATTTTAGGAGGTCTACTAGAAGATCAAGTCTTCATTTCAACAGCAAGAAGACTCCTCGGCTTTTGCTCTTTACATTTCAAACTTTTGTACATTGGCAGTTTTCTCGGATTTTATAGTTGCAGTTATGTCCACAGTTGCAGATTTAGTTATATCTCTAGTTGCAGTTATGCTCTTCAGGGATTAACCCAGGAACATTATTTATTTAGTCAATTTTACTTGTTGCTACAAGGGCTCTTTGGAACTCCTCCAAGGCCTGCTTTTGTTCTTTCTTTATTGAGGGTGAGATTCGATTCGACTACTCTACTGTGCTGCGCGAAAGATGGTTCCACAGTCGTAGTCGAATCTCACTCTGAGTAATCAAAATTCGCCTTTCATCGAATTGTTTTTTTTTTTTTTACACAAATGCAGCCAACTGACACGCGGACACGCTAAGGAAAACTTTCCTCCATATTATACAGAGTATTTCTGAAATATAAGCCGTTCTCGAAGAACCAACCGCTATGGAAGACAGAGGCATCTCTGTCCCAATTGAGCAGCGAAATGGACAGCAGCCCACAAACGAAAACGGCCATATCAGTGGGAATCAGGAAAATGCTCCAATTTCAAGCCCAGATGAGCCTCCAGAACAAAATCAGCAACCCCGATCCGGCAAAAAGGGAGGAAAAATCAAAGCAGAGAGAGCATTGGACCTTGCAAAGAGGACCGTTGCAGCGGCAGAGGAAAAAATACTCTACTGTGCTGCGCGAAAGATGAGAATTGGGGTTATTAGTCGCCGGATTAGGGCTTTTCGAAGGTCTCGCCGTGCCAGGGCTGCAGAAAGAACATCTTCCCTTTCTTCAATTGAGGATGTGAGGCCCGCAGATGAGCAAGAATGGGTAGAAAAATTTAGGCAAATGCTTTTAGGTTGTGATCTTCTTCCTTCTCACCATGATGATTATCATACTCTGCTTAGGTTTCTGAAGGCCAGGAAGTTTGATTTGGATCAAGCAAAAGATATGTGGGCTGCAATGCTGAAATGGAGAGAAGAATATGGTGTGGACCGGATCGAAGAGGAGTTTCAGTTTACAGAGGTTGATGAGGTAAAGAAATATTATCCTCAAGGTCACCATGGTGTGGATAAAGGAGGCAGACCTATTTATATAGAAAGATTAGGTAAAGTAGAGCCTAACAAACTCATGGAGGTCACTACCATAGACAGGTATCTCAGATATAGGGTTCTTGAGTTTGAGAAGACAATGAAAAAAAAATTCCCAGCTTGCTCCATTGCTGCAAAGAGACATATTGATACTGGAACTAGTATACTTGATGTTGCAGGAGTTGGTTTGAAGAATTTTTCTAAAACTGCTAGAGATGTTGTGATTGCTTTAGAGAAGGTTGAGGCTAATAATTATCCTGAAACTTTACACAAGATGTTCTTGATCAATGCAGGTCCTGGTTTTAGATTGGTGTGGAATACAGTAAAGGGATTTCTAGATCCTTACACTGTTTCAAAGATTTGTGTCATAGGGCCTAAGTATGAGCACAAGTTGCTTGAATATGTTGAAGCTGATCAGCTGCCTGAGATTTTCCATGGAAGTTGCACATGCGCAGGCGAAGGCGGGTGTATGCGGTCCGACAAAGGGCCTTGGAAGGATCCACAAATAATGCAGGCAGTGCTAGAGGGAAAAGCAACAGCCATTATAACAAGGGGCAATTCTCCAGAGCTATCTCAAAAAAATGGTGCCTCTTCAGCAACTTCCATTATCACAGATACAACTTCTATTATCACAGATACAGTTGCAAGTTGGATACCTAATACCTTGAAGTTGGTAACATCCACAATTGAGGAGACCATCCAACCCGATCAGCCGCAGACGCCTGCGAGCCCGCCTCCAAATGAGATCTTCCTTTCCTGTGAGTCCCCTTCTGATGACATAGATCTTAGTAGAGAGTCTCTTGTAGATTACTCCCCAGCTCTCACTGACATTGGTCTTCTTATTTGGGGTTGGATTGAATACTTGGTCACCATGGTTTTTTCTTGGGCTTCTCAATTTTACCATCCTTTGAAAATGCATGTTCTACAGTATTGCAGATTTGTCAAGGAGCTTCATGAATTGGTAGCTCAGAAAGAAATTTTTGACAACTTGAGCCAAATGCAGGGCAGATTGGGTAAACTTGAGGGGTTTTGCCAAGAACTTTCAGACCATATTCAATCTGACAATCAAGTTGAACCTGATAGAAAAGAATATGTTTCTGTCTCAACCTCTCCTCCTCCTTCTCCTTCTTTATGGCCTGGACAGCTAACAGAGAATAAGGAACTTATGAGAATTGAAGAAGATCTATCAGAGATCAAGGCTATTTTGCAGGTTGTTTTGTCTAAACAGGAGGAAACATATTACTTGATGCAGAAAAGGAGAAAAAGCAAAGCTTCATGCTTTTTTTGTACATGGAGAGATTCTTGAATGGATAGCATACTCAGGTTAGGGTTGTAAAGTATTGAGCGTTGTTCATGTCTTTTCTGTTTACCTGTTTCTCTTGCTTGCATACGTCTTAGTAAACAACCTTATAAATTTCCGGTTCTACCACTAATTCTAAAGGATGAATGATACGAACGTGGTGCGATGGAGTGTTGACACAGTCGTTGTCTATCGTGTCTTATTCCATTTCTGGCACAGGTAAATTAAACAAGAAATTTCGTCGACGATTCTGCTCCCCAACTACTGTATTGTTAGGGTAAGCGAGCATGATTCCTGCTCTGGTCCAGTAGATCACTGCCGCCGTTCGCGATGCCTACTGGCTAGAGCAGAAATTCAGTCCTTAGGGATGGTGGCCCTATCACTTGGTTAAGGTTTGGGGCTGTTGTCCCACTTGTTGTCCCACTTGGTTAGGTTCGATCTCATGAAACCCCATGAAAATGGCAATCAGAAATCCAGTCCTTGTTAGCTTACCCTATAACAGGGACTGGATTCCTTACCCTATAACAGGGACTGGATTCCTGTTGTTGGACCTGTTCTATACCCATACCTTGTTGTTTTAGGAAGATCTTTGTGCAAGCTCTAGCCCATAATGTGGCCCCAATCAAGAACCATACATTTGTTACATAAGATTGTTAATGGTTAGTATAAGTATTCATAGCATAATACGTAGAATGCTGATGCGGGCAAGATTCGTTGTTCCTGTCCCAAAATATGGTGTTTTGGTGGGGCGGAGGCCATGTGCCTCTCTCCAGCTGTCTGCAGGATGTTCGGATGCCAAATCCGGCAGTTTGTGTTTGCGTTTTGGTGGAGACGGCCTTTGCTTTGTTATTATAGCTGAGGGAGAACGAAGCGCATATGTATTTCATGTCGGCCTGTGCGCATGGGAGTCGTCGGCCCTTACTCTGCTTGTGGAGCCCTTTGAATAGGGGGCATTAATTTCTGTAAACAAAGTTTTATGCCAGTCATTTTTTTTTGTACTTTTGGCAGTTGCAGGCAGCGACAGCGACGTTGGCTGCCCTGCTTGGGTCGCAGCGCGGAAGATGCAAGTGTGCGAATTTTCCTTCAGCGTCTGCTCTTCTGGATCGACATGTTTTTGCCAGCCTTGATTTGAGCGTACGTTTGCCATTGTCAAGGCCTTGCTCCTTTGAAAACGCTGGCTCTTTTGAAATACCGAGTTTGTTACAAAGGCCTCGCTCCTCTGAAAACCCTCGCTCTTTTGAAATACCAAATTTGTTACACCGTGAATTGCGATGTTGTGTTTTCTTGAAATTGATGCTGGTGTTTGCTTGCAGGTGGATGTTTGATTGATTGAGGATCTGGAAGAGGAGTTGTGCATTGTACAATCCTAAGGAGGGATGAGTCTCTTAGCCAGGGGTTCGATTCCCCTGCCTCCTTTGAGTTTTCCCTGTTTCACATGGATTCAGAGCAGCAGGTTCGGTTGGTATGATCCGTCGACCACCTAAATCAGGCATTCGGTTCTGCAGGTATTGGCCTCCATGTTTCTTTTGCCCTCTTCCTCTTTCATGCCATTTTGCAGGTTTGTTGCTTTTCATCTCTCTTCTTTTGTGTCCTTCACGGCAATGGATTCTTGCTGGGGTTCGATTCCCCAGGCCCTGGCTGTTGCAAGTCCCTATGGCATAAATTTCCTCTGTATTTGGATAGGCAGCATGATGCGTGCAGGCTGTGTCATAGAATGCTGCTACTGTATTCCCGTTGATGCATAGGATCTTCCATACGTATATCGTATTTTTTTTTTTTGGTGCAATGGTGTATATGTTTTTAAGGCCCTTGAAAATCGGGTCAACTGGGCTTAGTTTGACCCACAAAGACTTCGCATGCATGGGCGCGCAGGATCCGTGGAGAGAGAATATGCCAGGAATTTTGCCACAATCTAAAGGCTGAAAAAAAATAATACACCCATGAAGCAATAATACACCCATAGTATCAAGATGTATAAGGCGCTAGGCGACAATAGGTCGTGACCTCTTTTGCAACAGACCCTTCCCAATGGGAGAAAAACGCAAAACCACAGAGACTCCAAACAAAGGCGATCACAAGATGAACTCAATCTGCTCCACAGCCAGATGAAGATGTTACTGCAAGAAATTACTGAGGTTAAAAGCTTATTTATGGATTTGATGGAACAAAAGAGTGAGCTTCAGGAAACCAATCGGTAGTTGCAAGAAAAGAACCAAGCCCTAGAAATAGCAAAAACACAAGATGCTACTAAAATCAATCGGCTTAAGGCAGAACTAGACCAAAATTTTGCTACTAAGCAACCTCTGTATTTTGTTTCTCAAATTGAATCTAAGGTTTCCGATCTTTTCCGACAAGGGCAGGATAGGGTCTTAGAACTGGAAGATGGACAACATAAAGCAAGTAATATCAAGATATCAGGTATTGAAGAAAATCCAGGAGAAAACTTATTTGACACTATCAATGATATTCAAAACAAGATCTTTCTTCATGAACTTGGGATCCAATCCTGCTCCAGGGTTGGTAGGAAAATTGAGGGACAACACAGAAATGTCATTGTTAAATTCCTTAGTATTGAATTGCAAATACGCACAATGCAGCACAAAGGAAATCTCAAGGGACACATCATATAATTAAATGAAGATCTAACTTCTCAACAAGAAAATGATAGTAAAGTGTTGCTAGATGAAGTTAAGAAGCACAAGGCCGATGGAAAAACTGCATGCATTTATGGAAATAAGGTAAAGAAAGCATAGGAAGCCCGAACCCTCAGAGTCTTAGTGTGGAACATCCATGGTGCAAACGAATCCAAATTCTTAACCAGCATGATGTTCTGATTTTTCTGGAAACGTGGAAGTATGACATGAGACCATTAGTTGATATCCAAGGCTTCTTTAAAGTTGCTACCTTACATAATAAGAAAGCGCCTGTAATAGAGGTTGGAGAGGATTGGCCTGATTTGTTCGCTCCTCTTGCTTAGACTTAGTGGCAATTGTCATACCTACCCATTCAAACAATATTTGTGGATATACGTAAATGGGCAAAAGCCTCTCTATACTGCTTGTGTCTACTTTTCTCCCTTAGAGCCTGTACCTTCAAAAGCCTACGATCAGCCTGACTTGGATCCTCATGATCCATTCTTACATCTGGCCAGAGACATTACAAAATATCAAGTAAAGGGATCAGTTTATGTGGCAGGGGATTCCAATGCAAGGTTGGCACTGAAGCATGCTCCTTTATTTTTGGGATGATGGCAGTAAACTTTGGCTATAGGAATATGCAGATTCTGAACATTCTTGAAAGCAGGTGTCCAGTGACCATGCTAGCAATGCTATGGGAAAACATGTCGGATACCTGGTATGTTGGTCGGGTTGTTCCAATTTATAAATGTGGTAACGTATAGGACATATATAACTACAGAACAATCCTAGTTGGTAATAGTATGGCTAAAATTTTTGCTTCTTTGATTGAGCGGAAGTTAGTGGATTGGGCTGAAAATACAGACGCTATATAGCAGTATGATAAGCAGGTTTCAGATCTCGTTACCTCTACTCTAGATCACCAAGTGACACTCAGCGTACTCACAGAAAATGCTAAGGGCAAGAAACCAATTATACCTTACATTCATGGACCTTACTAAGGCCTTCGATCGTGTGGATCGAGGCAAGCTTCAGGACAAGATGGCTGCAAATGGAGTCCCTCTCGCTCCCAAAAGCAGTTGCATGCTTATAGAAAAATGTTATGGTGGAGCATTCATCCCTCCCTTCAGTCAGATGCACAGATACACAAATACACAGCATATCAGAGTCAAACACTGCTCACCAACGCTCTTTAGGTTGTTTATTGATGAAGTAGAGTCTTGGCTTAACAACGACAGTGGAGTTGGAGATGAATTGTGTGACCATGTTATAAAATTGCTGCTCTTCACATATGAGATTGTGTTCATCTCTAGAACTCAATCGGGGTTGCAATAACACCTAGATGTCTTCCATGATTTCTGCAAACATAAAGGTATATCTACTAACCATTCCAAGTCTAAAATCATGGTATTTGGTTCATGCTCCCATGCTGAATAAATGGACAACTCCAGCATCTAAGAGGGCAGTAGGTGGACTAAAGGCATTGTTTGGTATGCTCCAAGCATGTGAGCAGAATAATCTGGAAGGGTGGCATTTATGCAAACTGCATTTTGGTACACTAGTTAGTCCAGTAATGCTATATGGATGCCCATCCTGGGCACCTGGATTGGCAAAATTAGGATGGGCTAAGCTAGAGAAAGTACAAAAATATTTCCTCCTTGAAAATTTGGGAGCAAAAGCCCAAGCGCCACACATTATGCTCCTATCTGAAGCTGGACTAGTTCCAATTGATATCGACGCGCTATGTCAGGCGCTGCATTATCTGGATAGAATCTCACATCTTGATCCAGAACGCCTCCCTGCCCAGGCGCTTATGCATTCTCAAGGAAAATTGAATGGTGGTAATTAAATGGGCAAAATAAATGGGATATATCGTCTGGCAGTTGGTCGCATAAATGGATTGAGTTGCAACCATTTGTATCGGGCAAACGCAATTGCTAAGCTTTGGCTAGATTGTGATACTAGTGTGAAAACAGTGTAAGGAACCTCAGGTCTGCAAGAGATGTATTTGTATAGTATTTTTAGACGTCTTTTGGCTCATGTCCTTTCATGTGAACAAAAGGCACGTACACAAATAATGTACACATACATGTATAAATGTATATCTCTTGTAAACCTAAGGTTCCTTACAAACAACCTTCTATAGGAAGGAAATTAATAACCTTGACACCTACTGTGAGCAGGGTAAGAGCATGCTAGGGCGTACCACTTTCGGCACCTCCCAAGGTTGCTCCTGAAAAACTCTTCAAAATCTATGTGATTGTTCCATCTATGTGGTGCATCTCTGAAATCCGGCTCCTGCCAAAATCCCTCTGGCATCGCCACGCCGCTCAGACCTGCCCTAACATAAATAAAAGCCTAGTTCCGAATTTTGAAACTTGAAAAAAAAAACCACAAGAACCCAAAAACTATTTATTGACATCAGCTTTATACAGTTTTGGTATACTCATACTTGCCAAAACCATATAAAATCTTAAGTAATACCTGCCCTTTCGAACAATTGCAAAAGTTAATCAAAGTACTTCACAGTTGAGTACTTTCTCCTTCTCTTTCAGCAAAATCAATTCAGAAATTGGACATTAGTGCTCAACTTAAGATCAAAACATTGATGTTAAAATAAAGAAAGATTGCATTCACATTCAACCTCCGTGTTTAATAAGACATTATCAAGCCCTCAAAGTTCCCACTGTTTGAGTATTTTCTGGGTATTTTCTGGGCCCCCAATAGATACAAAAATAGACACACCCTAACATGCTCTCACCCATCAGCCATAAATGGGAACAAACCTAATATTGAACTTAAGAAAAACCATTTCCAGGATGCGACTCTCTTCTCATCACATGTCCATGGAAACTGGTAGACAACGAGGATTGGCATGAAATGATCGGTTATATACTTGTTGCTTGGCATAACCACAGATTGAAGATGAGGTCCAGGCTCTGCTCTTTTGTCTATCATGTGAGCATATTCGAGAAGCTTTTGATATGAATGCTGGCAATCTTCAAGACTTGCTCAGTATACATCCCGCCAAATTGGAATCGTATGTGAAGTCTATTTTCAAGGAAAGAACAGATGGTATACACTTGTATGACCACATGTCATTACTTGAAAGTTCTAAAATGTTTTATGATTACATCTTGGAATCTTCTATGAGCCATGTTGTTGCCTAAACAACAAATGTATAGTTTTGCCATATGGACTTGGGGATCCCACAAATGACATGATTAATATGTTGATGGATTGAACAATAATTGATGGAGTCCAAAAGTTTATAGGGTTTGTCCAAATGAGTTTTCTACATTTTTCTTATATCCCACAACTTCTCATAGCACCACTTGTGCATGCCTTGGCATTATTAATAGTTGAGGTGCTAGATGAGGGTCTTCAATTGCTGAGCCTTCAATAGTCATGGTTTACATATTTTCCTGATTGTCTAGTATCATCATTACTGCAAAGGTTTTTCCCTTGAAAACCTTTCAAGGCAGGGGTTTTTTGATCCTAGTAGGAATGGTTGTACTAGCCCATTGTATTGGTCCCATGCCTTCGTGGACGTTAAAAAATCTATTCTATTCTATTCTATTCTATTCTATTCTATTCTATTCTATTCTATTCTATTCTATTCTATTCTATTCTATTCATGAATTATTATATTGCAGTATTTGCTCAGAATGGACATGACAAAGAGGCATTAAGATTATTCTGTTGTATGTTGCAGGAAGGTGTGAACCCAGATAAAATCACATTATTAACCATCCTAAAATCTTATGCCAGCTTATCTGATCTCAAGGCAATAAAATTGTTCCAAAGCATTTTCTGTGAATTTAATTTGGATAATATTTATGTGGCAACTACACTTATTAGGAATGTAAATTGTGTAAGCATAAGAGATGCAAGGGCAACCTTTAACAAAAATTATCAAAGAGATGGTCTACAATGATTGACACCTGATTATGGCCATGCTTGGAGGCCAAGTATCTATTTGATCAAATGCTAATCAAAGGCCAGAAGTTGAGAAATCCATGTTTAGCTGCTTCTTTAAATAGGCTCAGCATGTCGGGTACATGCATTCTACTTTTACTTATCATTACCTCCTCAACAAGCTTGTTGGGGCTAACATACTAGACATGTCTAATGAGGTGTTTCAAAATATGTTAGAAGCTCGATGCTCATCAAATGCATCCACATACATTGTGTTGATCTGTGGTGTTTGTAGAGTAGGTGAAGTTAAAAAAAGCTTGCAAATGGTCTTTGTAAAGGACTGGTCTTTGCAAAGCTGGTAGAATGATTGAATCTGTGACATTTCCCTAGAAGATAGGATATAAATATGTATATCCTACGACTACTTGTCACCATACAAGTCACTTTAGTAGACTTATCTGTACCAAATTAGGTCACACCTAATAAGGAGCAAGGCCAAGTTATTAACATAACTTAGCCACCCTTAGGCATAGTCGCTTATTTTCCACATGGCCTCATACCATAGGTGGAATGCCACGTGGATGCACCCCATTGGAGCTTAGTGGGCCAGCATGTGAACCCTAACATATATAAGGCTAAACCCTAGACCTAGCCCACTTTGGTCCACAATCTGCTTGAACCTCAAATTGCAGCCACAATTCCATTATCTTCAACATCGCATGCTACAACAGTCCCAGGGGTGCAAACGCACCAGCCTGAGGAACACCTACTCCAGAGGACCTGCAAGAGATGGAGACCCCCGAAGAGGGAGACAGTCCTCTAGAAGCAAGTATTTCGAGTAGATAGCTAGGTAGTTTATTTAGTGGGTAGCATCCCAGATGGGTTAGCATGTTGTGTCTCTAGTAAAGCTATTCTAGAACCCCAGTTCTGATCATGAACCCTAATCAATGAACCCTAATTGCAAGTTAGATATATGTGATTAGAATTAGTTGTTGGTCTTCTTATTATCAAGATATGTGATATATGACGATGGTTGATCTCATATTCGCAACTCTTGTGTATGAGGGAAGGTGGGTAGAGACCTAGTAGGGCATTATTAATTGATGAATGTAGTTAGACCCAGCTATTTCCATTATATTTTGGCCTGCGCATAGAACCCACCAGGCTGTGGAAGCTATAGGGTGATTGAATACTAGACAAGGGGGAGTGGAGGGAGGACTCTACTGAGCTTTGCTACTAGGGTCCTCATAGCCGCACTTTGTGGGCCGGGTATGGGTCCGACACTCTTGGGTTGAGGTGCCACCCTGGCTCGCAGAGTTGCAAGTGTCAGCCTAACTCATGCATAGGGGAGTTCAACCGGGTATGGACGGGTGCCACCACATTCCTCTAGTTGCTTACAAAACCGTGGTGCCACCAGAAAGGTCTCGTCCTTCTCTTACCTCAACGGATTGGGAAGATGAAACCCGTAGTAGTCTCATAGGGTGATACCATGAGATTGCGTCTCCAGAAGGCTACAATCATTGTAAGGCCGCATCCACATCATTGTATTCCAGTCAAGACTCCACAGATCTTGGATCAAACAACCCAAACTTGTTAACGAGATCTAGGACCGGCACACATGTAGAATCCAACAAGGCTTCTTGTTAGAACTCTCGGCTCCATCGCCATATATTGTCAGTAGTTGCTACGGAAGGGGAAGATGGGGAGCGCTTCATGGATTGCAGGAATTGTGAGAATGGAGAGAGTGTAAGAACCATCTATAAGTTAAACACAAAATCCACGTCCTTGCTACCGATTAATAGTTATCAAATCAATTTTAGACTACAAAATATCCCATACGTCATATAATCCTAAAGAGTCATTACGAACTGTACATTCCCTTCGTGACCCCATAATATTATAACTAGTTAGAGGGATAACATCATTCAAACTGCCAGGATTAGTAAAATATACTAGAATATTCTATTTTCATTATAGGGAACGTGAAAGACTGTATTTAAACAAAAACCTATAAGAAAATTTTCCCTAATTATACGGGCAGGTACGTTAATTCCATTATTCCCCTAACATTTGCATGGTGGTCATAAACTCCATTATTTGCGGCCTGTGATATTTTTACCCTGGTTTGGATGATCCCAGAGGTGGTGATCCTAGAGGACGGGATCACCAGTTACTCTGCAGTAACGGTGTAGAATTCCTGGCCCCTATAGGGAAAATACAGGTTTTTTTCCAGTGGGTTTTTCGTGCCCGATTCTTTGGATGGGATCAGTTCGAGGTTGGTCGGAATGGGCTGGATCAATGGCACAAGTGGGAGCGAAGGAGGAATCGATGCGAGCGCTGCTGCAATAAGCAAATTCTCAATCCAGCCAAAAATCAGCTCCAAACTGCGCAGCAACCCATTAAATGCACAGTTGACTGTGTGATCCCGGAGGACGAAATTTTATTGATTGTTATCCCGAAGAACGAGATTCAGGATCAGCACCACCAGGATCACCCAAACCAGGAGCATGTGATATGTTTACCCTGTCTTCGGGGATCCTTGAGGTGCCGAAAGACGACATCATCGGTTACTGTGCAGTAATGGTGCAAAAATCCTGCACTTTACAGGAAAAATGAAGGTTTTTTCTAGTGGGACTCGCCCGATTCTCCACGAAATGGGATGGGATCAGTTCTAGACTAGCTGGACTGGGCTGAATCAGAGGAACAGGAAGCGTAGGAGGAAGTGAAGGAGGAAGCGAAGCGAGCGCCGCTGCAATAAGTTAGCTCCAATTCAGCCAAAAAGTGGCCTCAAACTGCGCAGTAACCCATTAACTGCATAGTTGACTGTCTAATCCTGGAGGACGGGATCTTTTTTTATGAGAATCCAGAGCACCAGAGGACCCCACCTCCGGGATCCCCTAAACCAAGGTATTTATATCTTTGTCCCTTGGTGGTCATTTGACAACATAGTGTCAGGCTTCAAAATTCCCTGTTACATTCGCTAGTAAGTTTGCCAGTAAAAATGAACCTCCAAGGGATGCTATAGTAGAATCTATAGCAGGCTATCGGATTCTGAGGTAAAATCCCCTTGCTTCTACCAAATAATTTGCCAGTAGCCAACTGGATTTCTGTGAGCGCAAAAAAAATTGTCGAGATAGCTCGACGTTTTTCAAAGCCTGTGTAAGTGCAAAGAACCACCAACACGTGTCATCTTCCTCCATCAAACGGCCATAATCTGCCTCCACGTGGGACTGCACCAATGTCTTATCCCTCCATCGAACGGCCAAAATCTGCCTCCCCCATTTTATCTCTAACAAAATGCCACTCCAAAATCATAGGGTGGGTGTCCTTTGTAATCTGGCCGCCGGAGGGCCTTGGAGGCTGCAATTTCAATGTTCTGCCGCCATATGCAACTCTCATATACCGCGTATAAAGTAGATATATGTAGCACGAGACTATCAGAGGTTGGCTATGGCGTCTCCGGCCATGGCAATGCCAGATGCTTGCGCCTCCGTTACTCCGACCGTCGCAGTTCCTCGCGCAAATTTTCTTCAACGGCCATGCCCTGCTTCCCTTCCCTTTGCAAGCGGCCCCAAACACCCCACAACGATCCGAAGATTTGGCCCAAATGCAGGGCATCGTGTAAAGATATCTGCTTGGTTCCAATTTGGCAAGAATGGATTAGATGCAGAGAGTGCTGGCATTTATGCTAGTCAGGGAAGGGATGATTTTAGCAGAGATGATGTTGCCCTGGTACAAATCTTGTTTGTGTAACGCTTGATTGGATTGGATATAGTGTCTTTATAAAGGCTCTAACTCTGTTTTTGGGATCTGAATGCAGTATTTTGACTACACGGGAATGCTGGCGGTAGAAGGGAACTATGATTCAATGGAGGAGTTGCTAAAAACAGGCATACATCCGGTAGATATATTGCTAATGTTGGCAGCCACAGAAGGGGATAGGCCAAAGATAGAGGAGCTGCTTAGAGCTGGAGCAATATGCACAGTTAGGGATACTCAAGGACGTACTGCTCTTGATAGAGCATCAGATGATGAGATTCGGGAGCTCATCCAAAAAGGCTTAAAAGTTGCTGTTTGATCCATCATTTTTTTCCCAGAAAACAAGCTTCTAAGATTTTTCAATCTGGTTTAAGGTTAAGTTTCAAAGATGTTATTGAGTAATTGACCCACAAAACAAGCTTCTAAGATTTGAACTGTGGTTTAAGGTATAAGTTCGAAAGATGTTATTGAGTAATTGACCCAAAAACAAGCTTCTAAGATTTCAACTGCATTCAGATCTAAAACTATGAATTCGAAAAATGTTATTCAGTCATTGACTCGGTACATATTGGAGTAGACTATGTGTTCGGCTAGTATGTTTTATCTTGCCTGAATCGTTTTAGCATTGAGAAGAACCATGTTAGGCAAGCAGTCCATTTCATACGTTATTTTCATCCTAATGGTATGGTCGGGTTAAATTCCCCGTCAGCTTTTAGAAAACTTTGTGGAAACAACACCGCAATTGGGCAGTTCATTTAGCCTCCGAAATGGAAAGCGACCGCTCAGCAGGTCAAGAGGAGGTTAACCTCACCCTCAAGTGGGTTACGACAAATAACCCACGTGAGGGGGAGGTTGACTTCCTTTAAACCATAGGGCGAGAAGTTTGAAAAAAAAAAAAAAAAAAAAAACCGATGGGAGGGAGTTTTTCGTAGGCCATTTTTCTGGAGCATAGGATTTCATGGCGCAGGGTCCTTTGGCGAAGGCCAAACTTCCTTTGTTACAACGCCAAGCAGTTGTGGTGTGGCAAGAAGCTTCTCTGGCGCCTCTACTGCAAGCAACAAACAGTAGGTACGAAAATCTCTATAGCTTTTGTAATGATGCATAGCTTCCAGCATTTCTTCCAGCAGCATAACGGTGCTGCAATAATGCCTATAACTTCTGTAACAATGCATAGCTTCCAGCGTTTCTTCCAGCAGCATAAGGATGTTGCAATAATGCCTATAGCTTCTGTAACGATGCATAGCTTACAACGTTTCTTCCAGTAGCATAAGGATGCTGCAATAATGCCGAGATCTTCTAAGATACAAGGATTTTAGGTATGCAAGGGGTGCCTGTACTCAGGTTTGGCCGAGATCTAAGGAAGATTCGAAGTATGCAAGGGATGCCTGTACCCAGGCTTGGCCGAAATCTAAAGAGATCTAAGGAAGTCTTTAAACCATAGTTTGTATAAGGAAGATTCCTGTTATACAGATATAAGGCTTCATGATATAAGGCTTCGTGTATAAGGACTCCTGATATAAGGTTTCGTGTATAACATCCATCTGTATAAAGAAGCTTCATATTAGAAGGAGGATTCGTGTTTCTGTGTAAAGAATGTTTTCTGGAGAGTTTATTATTTTGTAGATTAGTAGTGAATGTTTCTAGAGATTTTTATGTTTTCTTATTTTTCTTACATAGCGTGGATTGTCAAGCACCAAGCTTTGGTATCGGGATATCAAACCAATTAGAGGAGCCAAAGCAGATGCAAGCGGATGAGAATAGTGAGCCAAAGAATATGGATGCAAATGATGCTACAACTTATGGGAAAGATAAGATGCTTGTCTTTTGCACTTTTGTACATGCAAAAATGGTAGTAAATGCCAAAAACATAATATTAGGTGAGAAAAGGGCATTTCGGGAATTAGATCCAAATAGGATGCATATGGTGAATCATAGGACTATTAAAGGCGCAACAATGAAGAAAAATAAGTGAGCAACTAATATGTACTACCAGTGGAGATCAAACTATGGGTCAAAACATGGTATAGACATCAATTCTAAAACTGAAGATTTTCCACTGCATGTACCGGCATGTACGTGCTCTATCCTTTTTTTATTCACTTAATTAATGCTTTTGATGCTTTTTATGTTGCTGATTTATTGTTTACATGTTGCAGGCTTTTGCGGCTTTGCGCAGCATCTTGAGCTATTTTTTCAATAGGTATTAAAGTGTGATGGCAAAGCCTATCCACCTAGTACCATCAAAGATCTATTGCTCTGTTTTGGCTGGATATTGAAAGAAGCACACAAGATTAGAATGCAAAATACTGGTAAAGGCGAAGAAGAAATAGATATAATGTCTCATCCATTTTCCGACAAGGCAAGTTATGTTGGTTGCTAGTTAGTTTGCATATTTTAGGGTTATTAGGGTCATTTCCCACTCGCCGTTAAGTTAGGTTAAATAGGGCATATAACCTAAGATTGCTTTCACACTGGCAGTTAAGTTGTTAGTAGTTAACTTAAAGTTGAGTTCATTTTTAACTTAACAAGGTCTGTTTCACACTAATAAAAGTTATGTTAAAATTTTAACTGGACCCGTTTTTTTTAAAGGAAAGTTAAATGACCTAGGAAAGGTCCACTTAACTTTTGTTTTTTGGGTTAAGAAATAAGTTAACTAGGCGACAATCAACAAGTCGAAAAGCAAGGCAGTTAAGTTTAAGTTTCAACATCTCGCGACCAATGAGAGAAGGTATCAAGAATGTAATAATGTCTCGCTAGTCGTGATTGCTGCTGGTCGGCTTTGAAATAGTACCATATCAAAGAAGAAGCTATAAAATCTGGTTGTTACGTTCTTCAATATCCCTAAAATCCTTTATAGAGACACAAGAAATTGTAGAGTATTGCACGCAGCTAGTTCTCGGCTTGACAGTGAATGCATGCTATGTCATAATGATCGGTAAGTGTTTATGGAAGCCGCCGATGGTAGCAATTTTGAATGACAGATGACTGAAGACATTCCAGAGGAGCTTGGAAATCCTAGTCATTTAGTAAGCCGCGATTCTTATAGAGTTCATCGACCTCTACAATAATTGGCAGGAAAGCGTAGATACCTGTATATATTCGCTCAAGCTTTCAATTTTTTCACAATTGCAAATTCTCTGTTTGATATTATTACATTTATATTCTCTTGAACATCAACAATTTTCATGGAGAGTCTCAGTGATGTTCTGCAGGCATAAATTCTTATGTTTTAATATCTCTACGGATCCTAGGCTGGAAGACTTGTGGGCTTATGGAAAAGCTTACCAGAAGGCTAGAAGTGAGCTTGCAAGTTTAGAGCTTAGCCTGCAAGGTGTCTACAGGAGCATATTTTGCTATGTCAAGTATTTAAGCCAGTGCAGAACTCAGCTGACAAATTGGGAATCCTGCAATCAAGTCATGGTGTAAGATGAATTAGGTGGTACATCAGACGATTGGGTACATTCCTTTACTATCTATTTCTTCAGCTGTAGATAACGTGCTTTTGAATCTTATATGTATATTTATGCAAGGCTTCCGTGGATAATACAAGTGATGTGGTATCATTGTTGTTGCTGTTATGGCTCAATGCAGGTAAACAAATTTATTCTCTTACTAAAGTCACACAGTCATCCACTTTGCATTTGCATGTGTGTTGCAGAGTGAAGCCTCCATCAGAGTTACGAAGTTGTTGCATGTGTGATGGAGCTTATCTGATCTATGCTAGATTTTCTTACTAAACTTAAGTTGGTCTACCTGCCAGCTAGCAGTTACTGAGGCGGGCAAAGGTATGCCTCCAAGATTTTGATTTTGTTATTTCATTGTTATCTTTCAATGGATCTGCTTCAAGGACCTACAGAATCCGTTCTAAGAACAGGTTAGACATTTTGCTAACAAATGACAATGCCATACGCTCGATTCTTTGAAAATATAGTGCCCCCTCAAAGCATCCTTAACAGGCAAACTTGGTGCAAACTTCACATGTAAAATGACATTTGATGATGCCAGACATGTCGTAGTTGATGATGCCAAACATGTTGTAGCATGGTTGATTTGTTGCTGGCATGCAGTAGTGATGGTTAAACTAGTTTGGTTTTTCAGTTTTTTCTGCTTGTATCTAGTAAAACATTGCATAGTATGGCTACACTTATTTCAGCATCCCAGTTAAATTGACTTGTACCTTCGACTTGTGGCAATGACAAATGCGGTAAATGATTTAACCTTGAGCATGGAGCTGGTAACTACTTAATTCTGAATCAGATGTATGCTTTTCTGTTAATGTGTTTCTGTATGACACACTACAAGAGATTGGACGTTTAGCCACGTCCATATCGACGTCTATGCCACGTCTATGCTACGTCTATGCTACGTCTGCTCGCGTCGCACTTACGACGGCCAGACGTGGCTAGGGACACGTCGTGGCCCACGTCGCACG
>JAANSK020260150.1:0-12443 GCA_011763485.2 Isoetes engelmannii | reverse complement strand
AGCAAGTTAAATGAAGCTCTTAAGACATTTGCAGCTTAAATATTCAAGAAATTCCATTCATAACCTGACCTTAATAGCCGGAACAAGCAGATCCACGAAAACCTCCTAAGAAGAGCTCCACAGCTTCAAAACTACGGCGATGGATAAGGAAAAAAGCTATGGCGACAGAAAAAATCATAGCGCCTAAGGAAAAAGCCACAGCACCTGGCTATGGCAATGCAGCCATAGCCAAAAGAAAAGGGAAGGAAATAATGCAAAAACAAAAAAAAACAAGGAACAAAAAAAAAAAACCGGAGAAACGGAGGAAGGAAGGAATCGGAGGGTTATGAAATAAAATAGTTTGAGGTCGATTTGGGAGACGAGAAGGAGAGTTACGGCGACCTATCCCAAATCCTTACCTTATGTTGCCTCCATTATTCCTTCTGAGCTTAGCCCAATCTACGGGAATTATGATTGTTTCAGTTCCTTATTCAATTCTATTGGAGTTTATATCTCAGCAGACTTTAAAATCCACTGTCCTCCTCGTGTCTTCATCCAAGTAGATCTGTTAAAGCCTTTGCCTCTAGAGATTTCTTTCTCTGATCTGTTTGGGAAGACAGTAACAATCGCTTTAAGATGGAGTGGAATTCCCCCAAAATGTGGGAAGTGTGGGAAGAGGCTACATGGTGGTACTAGATGCAGGCCAACAAGCTTACCCTTGGATGATAATGACAATCAAGGAAGGACTGGAAGTAATTCATCACAACAGAGCCATAGTTACCATAACAAAAGGCATTCTAATGTTAATGGCAGTGTTAGGAGGATAGAAAGAAGAAGGATCCAGCAGGCAAAGATTCAGGAAGCAAATAGAGAGCTTCAGGAAAGAAAAAGAAAAGGAAAGGAGGTGAACAAAAAACAATGGGAGATTGTTAAGTATGGCAATCTTAAGGTGCTCAACAAAGGTATTCATTTTATCAATTCAAACAGTCAAAATGAAGATCATAGCTCAAGTACAGCTGAGTTAAGTCTGGACAACTCCATAAAGAAAAAGGTGGTCTCCTTTGGTAAGGTGGATCATATTGTTGAATTCAACAAGTCCAGTCCCCCAACTAAGTTATATATTAGGGAGTCAGCCTTGCAAAGTCCTTTGCAAATGGTGGTTCCTAGTACTGCAGCTGAGTTTCCTACTACAGTCTGTAGTTCTTCATCTGACCCCCAACAACAGGACTTAGAGGACCCTCTTCAAGTATATGGAGATGAGAATCCATTCCATATTCTGCAAGAATGCTCAGATGAGGATTGTGACTCTCTCTTGATGAAAGGGAGTAAAAATTTTAAGAACTTAATGAAAAAGAGTACTTCTAGTATTGCTACCAACTTGTCAACCATCGACACCAGTTTAACTTCTGATGCTCAGAAAGAAAAGGAAAGGCAGAACCAACAGAACCAACAGGATATTTTTGACAGATGCAAAGAAATTGGCAGGAAATTCGAAACATTACAAGTCTGCAACAACATATCAACTGAGATGTTACCAAGTGACAAAAGTACAGATAACCAGGAAGTTGGTTGCCAGCAACAAGTGAACCACTCATGCAATGCCTATGCTCTGCCATCTCATCCTTCCACTGATCCCATTGTTTCAGTAGTTCCTCCACAACCCTTGACTGCTCACCCTGATCTTATCTCATGTAATGACACCACAGCTTTTGAACCCTCTAATGCAGTTCCCTCTGTCACCAAATTGTTGTATGATGTTAATAGCAGTTCATATAAGTTAGTTGAAAGCATGTTTGTTGTTGCTTTGTCTCAATTTTACATACATGAAAAGGAAAATAAAAAGAAGAAAAAACAAAAAGAAAAAAGTAGGTTTACAGATTATTCAGAGATTGCTGACAAGGAGATAGCTCAACACTTATTTGAAGAGGCGCTTAATGAGGTTAGTACTCCTTCCTATTTTACTATGTGTGATAATTTGAGTACTTCCATATCTGCTCCTATGGTTACTCAAAGTCCAAATCCTGATTATGAGATTGTTGTCCAAACCCCAAGCTATAATTCTGATCCAAGCTCTGAGTATGAGAAAGATAATCAAACTACTAGCTATAATTCTGATTCTCTTCATCCGAGTCATCCAAGTCAGCCTCAGAATGGCCCTGCTGACATCTCCTCTTCTGAGGATGATCCTGACCATGTTAACCTACCACGCATTAGCTGGAAGAAAAAGGCCAGAAAGAAAGGGTCACCTGATCCTAGTAGAGTTTTTGAATCTCTTAATCCCAATAAGATCTCCAATGGCTGTAACACTCCTGATTATTACAATGGCCCAGCAAAGTTTACTAGAAGCAAGGGAGATGGCTCCTCTGAGCCCCTCATTAATAACAACCTGTTCTCATGAAATTATTCTCATGGAATCTAAGGGGGATCAAAGGTCCTACCAAGAGAAAAAAATTTGTAGCCTCCGTCAGAGAATATAAGGCTGATCTCATCCTTCTTCAGGAGCATCACCTTCCTCAGTTCGAGGCTTCCAACCTTGCAACATGGATTAGAAATGGATCCAATTCGATTGTTATCCCAGCTAATGGCTCTAAAGGTGGCCTAGCTATGATCTGGTACAATTTGAAAGTAGTGGCTACTTTTAACAGTCATAATTCCTGCTGGCAGTATATTATATGGGAGCACAATGACATTCACATAGGCATCATCAACATTTATGCTAGTACTGAACCTCATGAAAGGGACTTCCTTTAGCAAAACATCAATCACACGATATCTCACTTACTTGTTACTGAGTGGATCATGGTTGGAGATTTTAATAACACCCCTCAATGGGATATGAAATTGGGGAATCACATTAACATGTCTGTAGCCGAGAGAAGTAGCTGGAATGATTTGCTAGCTATGAATATGTTCTATTATATACCTTGTTCTAACATGAAGTTTTCTTGGTCTAACAAGAGGAAAGGAAGAGACAGAACCTTTTGTAATCTTGATAGGGTCTATATAGCTAGCTCTTCATCAGCCCTGGACAATTGTATTGTTAATGGAGATCTTGGTGCTTCCCTTTCAGATCATCAGCCCCTAATTATTGAATTCAAAAACTATCTCATTTCTAAAAGTGGTAAGCACACATGCTTCAAGCTTAACACATCTCTCCTCAACAACTCCAAATTCTGTAATGAATTTAGATCCTTCTATCAATCTCTTCCTGCTCTTAAAGCTCACCAATCAATGGCTGTTTTCTATAGCAAGCTTAAGACTTGTAAAGGTTGGATCAAACAATGGGGTAAGAAAATGAAGGAGGAAAGAGATAAGAACAGAAATCTTCTCTATGATAAGATCAAACTGTGTAGACAATTGCTTCTTACTCAGCCTAATTGTCTACAGCTTCATGAGGAAGAGAACCATTTAAAATTGCAAATCAAACAAGTTGAAGAATACCAAGCAAGAGGGTTAGCCTTAAAAGCTAAGATTATGTATGCTAAGGAGTTGGACAATTCATCCTCTTCTTTCTTTTTCAAGAAGGCTTAACAGAGACTCTTAAACAATGCTATCACTCAAATCCAGGATGACAATGGAGCTGTCATCCAAGATGACTTTACTATTAGGAACTTTGTGTCCTCCAAATACAGAAACCTCTTCAAAGCAGATGAGGAAAGCCATGATATGATAGATGCTCAGTTTCAAATCTTCAGCTCCATCCAGCATACCCAAACCATGAATGATAATGTTCTTCTCTGCCCTACAGAGAATGAGATCTTCAAGACCTTGACCAAGATGAAACATGGTAGAGCTTCTGGCCCTGATGGCCTCCCTCCAGAATTCTACTTAGAATTCTGGGATTGATTTAAGAATGATCTCACTCTATTTGTTACAGGCTTTTGGAATTATCTAGAGCTGCACCCTGCCTACACTTCAAGTCTCATTTCTTTGATTCCTAAGAAGTCTAATCCCATCTCTATTAATGAGTGGAGACCTATATCACTTACCAACACTACATATAAGATTGTGGCTAAAATCATTGCAGACAGAATCAAAGATCATCTTCAGAAAAACATCTCTTCTTGCCAATCTGCTTTCCTTCCTAAGAGATTTATTCTGGATAACTATGTAGCTGCCAATGAGGCTTTACACTGGAATCGCCTTTCCAAGCAAAACTGCCTTCTTCTTAAACTGGATTTTAAAAGAGCATATGACTGTATCAACTGGAATTTTCTTGAACATGCTATGGATTGTGTTGGTATCCACCCAGATTTGATCAGCAAAATCCTTGGTCTCAATAACAATGCCTATTCCTCGGTCCTAATCAATGGCTCGCCTACAGAATTCTTCCCTATCCAGAAGGGCGTGAGACAGGGTTGCCCTTTGGCACCCTACCTTTTCTTAACAGTGGCTGAGATTTTGGCCAGACTAGTTTTTTGCTTGCAAAACTCAAACCAGATTACAGGTCTAGTCATGCCTGATTCTAGTGAACAACTTACTATTCTGCAGTATGCAGATGATACATTCATAGTGGTCAAAGCTGACAATTCCACTTTAGATAATTTGTTCTCGTGTATCCATCTTTTTGGTGTTGCCTCTGGTGTCTTCATTAATCTGGATAAGAGCTCTATTCTTTGGGATAACCCGGACCCTAGTATAGATGTCAAAGGGATCAAAATAGTCAATCCATGTGAATCTATCACTCTTCTAGGTCTTCCCCTTGGAATCAACAATTCTACTAAAGGTGCTTGGGATAGTATAGTTAACAGAATCAAGAAAAGAATTAGTAGTCTTTCCAGAAATCTTACAACAGCAGGCAGAATCTTAGTGGTCAACTCAATCCTTGCTAGCACTCACATATATTTCTCATCTGTTCTTATTGCTGATCTTAAGTCTTATAACTTGATTGAAAGGTGTGTTAGGGATTTCATTTGGAAAGGCATGCATTACTTGAATTGGAAGGAACTGGCTCTTGACAGGAAAAGTGGAGGTCTGGGGTGCAAAAATCTCTATGACCAAGCAGCAGCTCTTGGTGCTAAATACATCTGGAAGACTATTAATGGCTTCAATTCTCCAGCATGTTCATTCATTAGATACTGGCTGCATAAAAGTCTTCCTTTAGGTAGAAATAACTGCCCCCATTCCTTCCCGGATTCTGCCTTCAATAAATTCACTCCTGGCCCAAATACTTCCATAGTTATCAGGAAGCTTCTCAAAGCCTGGAATCATGTCTTACCATCATTTCAACATAAATCTCTATCTCAAGATTCTGGCTCTTATTCTATCTTCTGGTCTTCTTTGTTTAGTAGGCAAGACTTCTCATGTCTGGCTGAACAACATCCAAAGACATATAAAAAATGGGAAAATGCAGGAGTCTCAATTCTAGCTGATCTTTGGCATAATGATAAATGGAGGAGTTGGCATCAATTGCAGACACTTGGCTTGTCAACCCATACTGATAGAACCATCTACAATCATATTATGACTTACATTGCTGGTATATCCTCTTGTAACATTGATGATTCTTGTAACTGGATTCAGGGTAAGAAAGCTAGTTATAGTGTATCCAAAGCTTATAAGGGAATTTCCAAGACTAAACCTGATAAAATCTCAAGATTCTGGAATATTGCAAATAATGAATTCGTTAGAATTTTGAGAAGTTGTTGGAAAACCTACTGTCAACCTAAAGTGCAGCTTATGGCTTGGATGGCTTTACACCTGGCAATTCCATCCAAAGCTTTGCTTGCTAAGAGACTATCTAATTCTGGAATTGCCTTAGATGTTGTTTGTGACATGTGTAAAAATGCTACTGAAACTGTCATTCACATATTTAAGTGCACGAAAGTTGCTCCATTCTGGAACTGGCTCAAGGATCTCTTGTATGAAAATGGCTTCAGATTAGATCCAAATAGGAACATCCTTGACCTTCTAAAAGGCAGAAATATATTTTTCAATACCATTGTTCAAGTTGCCATTTGGAGCATATGGAAGTACAGAAATGCAATCACCATAGGAAAGAGGAAATTGAGTGCTAACTCTTTAAGATATTTGTTCATGGTTGAGCTAACTTCATGTGCAATGTCTCATAGGGCCAAACTGGGTGATAACTTTGACAAAAAAATGGCTGGGTTTTGGTCAATTTGTTGGTCACTTACAATTTTTCCAGCCTAGACATCTTCAATCATCTTCTAATGATTTCTTGGATTTCAGATTTGCTGAATCTTTTGACAGACCTGATGGATGGCCACCCCTTTGACAATGTTTCTGACAATCAGGCCTGGATTCAACTCAAGGCTCTTGGTCAGAACTCTCCCCCTCCTCATCTACAGGCTTTTGTCTCCAAATTCAAGAAAATTATGCTTCATGGCTACCAGGCTTGGACTCTGAACATTCTACTATTCTCATTCAATAATTTTATGTCTAAAATTCAGGATAAGGCTTTCAGAGCTAGCTATGAATATCACATGTACAAATTTGTGACGGAGGGAATTGCTGCATTGAACACTATCCCTTTTCATTTCCTCTGGATCTTAGCATATATTCACACTTGGACCCTGATTGCTTGGCAGTCTCTTCCTGTGTTACTTGAACTTGGTATTGGTGACTTTGATGAAGATTTTGTCTGGTTCCATTCAGAGGACACTGCACCATATTTTGACTAGGACTTGACAGAAAGAAGTGTTACAAATGGAGATTTTGGCGCTATCAAGACAATATCATTTTGCTCCAACTCTGAAGCTGTTGTTGTATATAATGTTTATATCTCTCCTCCTGTCGGTATATGTAATTCACAGGAGGATTTTCCTTTTCTTACTTTCTGCTTTCAGTTTTATGTGGACAGAGGTAGCACCTCCTAATATGCGACTCTGCTTCACTTTCTCATATTTCCTAAGTTGTAGGTTGGTAGACTATGCCTATGGAGGTAATAACCTGGCTAAACTTTTATCTATCATGTACTCTTTTTTATTAAGTAATTAAAAGCTCCCTTCTATCGAAAAAAAAAAAAAAAATATGGTTGTGAGGACCCTAAAAAATACAACCCAGATATAAAGCCACCGATGCTAGAAGCCACTACTTTAGGTGCAAGTTCACAAAAGAAATTCTTGCCAATGCAAAACTCCATATACTGTAAAATTGCCATGGCATCTCGAGCGTCTCTATACACTACATTTTGTCGACGGAGATATGGGTCTCTGGTCTATTTTTCCGCTTCGGTTGGAGGTATCAACATTGTACCGAATGTTTGTTCTAACCTTATGCATGGAAATCTTAGTTTTAATGCGAGCATATGCTACAGAAGAGCTAATCTGATGACTGAAAACCTTACGAGCATGTGCGATAGAAGAGCTAATATGCTGTATGAAAATCTTAGTTTTACTGCAGGCATATGCGACACCAAGAGCATGGCTAAAACACATTTGTGATGCCTGAGCAGTTTACTGCTGCGAACATCATTAGCATCTTACAAAAATGCAGGAAAAAGCAGAGCCTTCAACACGCCAAGGTTTTTGATTCTTCATTTTGGAATAGTGAATCTGATCAGATTGGGAATTACATTGTACCCATGTTTGTGGAATGTAAAAGTCTGTCTGATTCACAGGAAGTCTTCAATAACTTGATTAGTAGGAATGAACATTCCTGGACATCTCTGATATTAGCATATGCTGATTATGGGCAACCAGACTGTGCTTTTAGCCTATATCAGAAGATGAAACAGGATCATGTGTCTCCTAGCACTCACACACTTGTGGCTTTATTAAGGGCTTGTATCATGTTGAAAGATGTTGGGAAAGGTAGGCAGGTACATTTTGAGATTAGAGAGAAAGGATTTGAGAAGGAGCTTATTATTAGGAATGTCTTGATTGACATGTATGCAAAATGTGGAATCCTGTGGGAAGCACAAGAAGTTTTTGACAAGTACTCTGTTAGGGATGTTGTATCTTGGACAGCATTAATTGCAGGGTATGTTGAAAATGGGCTTGCTCTTGAAGCATTGGAATTGTATCAACAGATGCAATTGGAAAGAATCCCTCCAAATGATGTCACATTTGTCTGCACATTAAAGGCTTGTGGCATAATGGAAGACATGGACAAGGCGCGGGCAATACATACCGAAATTTCTCACAGAGGATTTGAGAAAGATCTTTTTGTTGGCAGTACTTTGGTTGATGTGTATGCCAAGTCTGGTCTAGTTGAAGAGGCACGAGAAGTTTTTGACAATTTGCCAATAAGGAATGTCGTCTCTTGGACAGCCCTTATTGCAGGATATGCTGAAAATGGACTTGGCCAAGAAGCACTAGAATGTTTCCACCAGATGAAATTCGAAGGTCTGATGCCAAATGCCATCACTTTTGCTTCCAGTTTGAAAGGTTGCATTACCATGGCAGCCTTAGATATCGGTCGAGAAATACACATGGAGATTGCTCAGAAGGGATTTGAGAAAGATCTATATGTTAGCAGCACTTTGATCGACATGTATGCAAAAGGTGGCTCAATTTTGGAGGCAAGGAAGGTGTTTGACAAATTGCCAAGAAGAAATCTCGTATCGTGGAATGCAATGATAAGAGGGTATGGCATGAATCACGAGAGCAAGATGGCTGTACAGTGCTTTGAAAATATGCTGGAACAAGGCGTAAAACCAGATGCTATTACATTCATGTGCCTTCTTACTGCATGCAGCCGCGCTAGCCTGGTTGTCAAGGGCCAAGAAGTTTTCAATTCAATGCAAAAAAATTATGATGTTGTACCCAAGATAGATCATTACAACTGTCTAGTGGATCTCCTTGCACGTTCTGGCCATTTATATGAAGCAGGAAACTTGCTTGGGACACAACCATCTAAAGAAGCTTGGATAGTTCTGCTTAGTGCCTGTAAAACATATGGAGAGACAGAAATAGGGCTAAGGTGCTTTCAGCAACTAGTACAGATGGATGCTGAAAATGCTGCATATTATTTGCTTATGGAAAGCATTTATGTAAATGCTGGAAGGTGGGATGATGCAGATAGAATAGCAGAACTTAGAAAGCATGAAGAGACAAAGGAAAAATAAGAGGACGAACAGATGGTAAGGAAATTTTATAAATTGCTCGAGCCTTTGCTTTCATGTATGAACGCAACAACCACCACCTGGTGCTATAGAACAAAGATAGCTGTTTTATCTGACCACACAAAAAATGTTACCCTCGATCAAATTGTTGTTTGATTTTTTCTTCTCCTGCGTATTATTATCAAATGCATACCAAAACCAAGAAAATGCATCAAGCAAAGAATGCTTTGGCCAAATGCGTTGACATTAAAAGCAAACAAAAGTTATGAGATATTCGGCTAAGGTCGTCAAGTGCATATCAAAATCAAGAAAATGAATCAAGCAAAGAATGATTTGGCCAAACGCGTTGGCATTAAAAGCAAATAAGCAAATATAAGTTATGAGATGTTCGGCTAAGGTTGTCACTGAGACCACAGGACCAAATTTCAGCCAAGAGTCTGAGATTAGGTCCTATTAGGTTAGTATTAACAGGCCACACAGAAACACAATCTTAAAACATTTTTTTAAAAGATTGTTCTGAAGTGTAGGTCTCCAGCCAGGGCAATTCAGTGAGTTCAATCATTCCATCTGGTTCACATTAGCACGTTCTGAACCGACTTAAAACGAGAAAATGCTTATATTTCATTCTTAAGTGTAGTGAAATGTTTCCGTGTAATCACTGCCACATTGTAAGGTTTTAACTTCTTTGCTGCTACAAATAATCAATTGCTGACGAGTTTAATACTGCTATCTGATACGCATCTTAAGGTTTTAACTGCATTGCTACAATGATATTGATAGACTTGGTCATTGTTTCACCTTGAAGTTATTGACTTGCATAATTCAGCTTGACATTGCCGCCGTTTATCAATCTAAATCAGTGTCGTTTGATGAAAAGGATTTAAGTTCTTGGCAACAGGCAACATTGCAAAAGTTGTCCCCACAATCTCCCATACCATTTGAAATTGGTATCACTTGGATGAAAAGGATCTAAATTGTTGGCAACAGGCCCCATTGCAAAATTTTTGCCCACAACCTTCCATACCAACTTCCTCAATGCTGCTCCATGTTTTAAAACCTGTTTGAATTTAGACAATGCCAACTCTAGGAGCGCTCCTAAAGAGCTGGTAATCACTTAAACCACAAGATTAGATTATGAAAGACAAATTATGATTGAATACTAGCTTCTTTGTCTTCTCATTAACAGTTCAGAACACCGTCCTGCAGCAGCTGCCCATTACCATGATGATCTGGTGAAATCATGATAGTTTGGCAATAACTGGCTACCTCTTACAAATTTGCAAGGACCTATTGGTTAAGGCCACAATCAGTTATTGGTTTCCTACAATATATATCCTCCCTTCTGAAATTACTTGTTTGGTCAAGCCAACGACAAATTTAAGAACAAGCAATACGAAACATAGTTACTAAAAAAAAATGCTGATTTATGTAGTGTTAAAACTTGGGGCAAAGCCCCAACACAAACACTGTACAGATTGACATATACAACAGGAATACAAACATAATACGCTGCTAGTGAATGCCGTGAAGCTAATCCCACACTGCCCAGGGGTCAGGAGGCCACTGATCCCTAATGATGGCATGGCCATCAATGAGGATAGGGCCAAAAAGGCTAATGTGAGGTTGTGTATTGACAAACTGTACAACTACGGCACATTTTTAGCCAGATCTGCAAGCTATGAAAGTGAAAGACCAGAAATAAGATTAGAACAAGAGCCACTAATCTGGATATTCACTATAGAAAGGATATTTTAGTTCAATCCTTGGCTATGCCTGCAATTTACAAATGCAAATCTCATGGCTTCATAAATCATGTCCGTTACTTTATCAAATAAATGCAGGATAAAAAATAGACCAAATTCCATCTATAAGGTGTAAATCCAGTTGTATTCAAGTTTCAATATAATTTTATTCTGGTTCTCATTCTTATTGTATTTCTGTTTCTAAATATAGCTCTTAATATGTCCTAGTATTAAAACTAACAAGTACCGGAGATCTTGCCATGTAACAGGTTATATATCATGCTATGTGAGCCGCCGCTTTCAAATTATTCAAGGGAATGGACTCTGACCACTAGCCTTTTAACAAAACAATAAGGAAATCAATGCTAACTTATTGCCTACAAGAGTCTTACAAGCAGAGCAAGCAGAAAAGAAAAGATTTTCAAAATTAGATCAGAAAATACCCACATGATAAGTAGCAGATTAAACTGACCTGCTAGATTGACAGCGGCATATTTAAGGCATACTGACTTTAGCGATGATGCATGATTCTGCTCTGCCAGTGCAAGGGTGGTTGCAACCGTCTCTATGCTCACTTCTTCCCAGAGTTTGGATTCACCAAGCAGTCTTAGACGATCTAATCCATAGCGGTTTGCAGCTGCTAGCAAGTAACATCTGTGTATTTCCCACTATCTCAAAATGTTGCCCAAGGTCAGGCTCTGGCAAAATAATAGGTTTTGGGCCTTGCAAAGATGAAACCACCACTCCAACAGTGCTTGTAATAGCAAGACTGTCATTCTTCAAAAAATCTGATGTTTCAAGTATGTTTCTCCTGTGAAAACGCTGTATCCCCTACAGTCAATATCCCACAAATTAAAATGGAAATGGAATACCATAGAAAACCATCCTATGTCATATTTAAGTGCTTCGCTTTACCACTCTGGTCCAGCAATGTCAACTCAAAAAGAGCCCTCACATCGGTACCCTCCCTAGCCCAGGCAATGAACAAAGATACATAAAGGGAACTATCCTCTGCATTTTTCCCATCTCAATAGAAGTAGATTGCCCATTGATATCCACCTACGGAAAATAATTTACAATTACGGAAAACTCTTAACAATTATGGCATTCAGCAAAACTAAAATCTTTACTAGAGGACTCAAGAACCGTCTACTTGAGACATGAGACATGGTTTCCCAGAGGCTTATCTACTTTCGCGCCGCCAATGGCTAATTCAAATAGTAATGTGTTCTTCATATGCCACAAAGATGCTTAACATAGGTTATTGTTGTTATTAGTTTACCCCATACCACGTATGACCTAGTAAGACATATGATCGGGTGAGGATAATATTACCCTGGTTTCGGTGATCCCGGAGGTGTTTTTCCCGGCCTCTGGAATCACCCCCATTTTTCGACGGAATCCATTCGGGGAGCCTCCGTTTTGCCGTACTGATATATGTCAGCACGCCTGCACAAATCTCGGTCGTCCTTCGTTTCGCCGCATCCTGGCCGTCCGCCGGTCTCCCGTCCTCCGGTATCACCTGTAAAATTTGACAGGCGATTCCGGGATCCGGGATCACCACACTGGCGATCCCGGAGAGCGTTATCACCATGTCCCCTGGAGTTTCCGATCTCTGGGATCGCCCCGGCCTGGCGGCACCGGGGATACCGACAGCCGGAATCACCACCGCGAATGGCCGATATCGGGAGCTC